>CAMZMU010000035.1:21724389-21947782 GCA_947311845.1 Poa pratensis
TGCTACGCTAAAGTTGACGAGGAATATCTCCCCGGCAACAGCACCAGAAACATGCTTGTACGTCACACGTCAGTTGGGAACCCCAAGAGGAAGGTATGATGAGTGCAGCAGCAAGTTTTCCCCTCAGTATGAAACCAAGGTTTATCGAACCAGTAGGAAAACGAGGTTGCTTCGAAGGTGTTGGTGAAGGAGTGTAGTGCGGCGCAACACCAGGGATTCCGGTGCCAACGTGGAACCTGCACAACACAATCAAATTACTTTGCCCCAACTTAACAGTGAGGTTGTCAATCTCACCGGCTTGCTGAAAACAAAGGGTTAAACGTATCGAATGAAGATGATGTTTGTTTGCATAAAACAGTAGAGAACAATGATTGCAGTAGATTGTATTTCAGATGTAAAAGAATGGACCGGGGTCCACAGTTCACTAGTGGTGTCTCTCCAATAAGATAACTAACATGCTGGGTAAACAAATTACAGCTGGGCAATTGACAATTGATAAGTGCATATAACATGCATGTGTGAGCTGTGGTGTCTACTATGAGATTCATTTGGGCATTACGACAAAGTACATAGACCGCTATCCAGCATGCATCTATGCCTAAATAGTCCACTTTCCGGTTAACATCCGTACCCCTTCCAGTATTAAGTTGCAAGCAACAGACAATTGCATTAAGTAATGTGCGTAATGTAAACAATACATTCATCCTTGAATAAAGCATTGCTGTTTTACCCCTAGTGGCAACAACACATCTACAACCTTAGAACTTGCTGTCACTATCCCAGGTTAAATAGAGGTTGAACCCAACTATCATGCATAAATACCCCCTCTTGGAGTACAAGTATTCACTTGGCCAAGGCTTCAACAAGTAACGGAGAGCATGCAAGATCACAAATGACATAGACATGATAATATAATATTCAGCTCCACATAGGTATCAATATAAGTCAGATCCCAGCAAACACAACATGTAGCATTACAATAAGATGATCTTGATCATGATAGGCAGCTCACAAGATCTAAACATGATGGCACAAGTGGAGAAGACAACCATCTAGCTACTGCTATGGACCCATAGTCCAAGGATGAACTACTCACGCATCACTCCGGAGGCGGGCATGGCGATGTAGAGCCCTCCGGTGATGATTCCCCTCTCCGGCAGGGTGCCGGGAAGAGCTTCAGAACCCCCCGAGTTAGGGTTGACGACGGCGGCGGCAGCGAATATGTTCTGGATGAAAGGCTCGGTGTTTTAGGGTTTTCACGTCTCGGGGAATAAATAGGCGAAGGGGCGATGTCGGCGGACCCCCGAGGGGCCCAAACCACCTGCGGCGCGGGTGGCCGCCCGCCAGGTGGTTTGGCCACCTCGTGGCTCTTCGTCTCTCCTTCGGACTCCGTGTACGTGTGGAAAAATAGGGACTGGCCTTTTGTTTCGTGCAATTCCGAGAATATTTCCAGAAGTAACTTTCTGAAACCAAAAACAGCAGAAAACAGGGAACTGGCACTGTGGCATCTTGTTAATAGGTTAGTCCCAGAAAATGCATAAAAGTGATATAAGTGTATATAAAAACATGTAGCAAATGGTATAATATAAGCATGGAACAGCAGAAATTATGGATACGTTGGAGACGTATCAAGCATCCCCAAGCTTAGTTCTACTCGTCCTCGAGTAGGTAAAACGATAACAACAAATAATTTCTGAGGAGACATGCTTTCACACAATCTTGATCAATATATTGCAAGGCTCATGTCATGAATGAAGTGACTCAAAGCAATGATCTATAGTTTGCTAACAAATAGATAAAGAGTAAACAATGAATCATATAAGCAAAAACTTTTCATGAATAGTACTTTCAAGACAAGCATCAAAAAGTTTTGCATAAGAGGTAACTCATAAAGCAATAGATTCAAAGTAAAAGGCATTGAAGCAACACAAAGGATGATTAAGTTTCAGCAATTGCTTTCAACTTGTAACATGTATATCTCATGGATAGTTGTCAACATAAAGCAATATAACAAGTGCAATAAGTAAACATGTAAGAATCAATGCACACAAAGTTGACACAAGTGTTTGCTTCTAAGATAGAAAGGAGTAGGTAAACTGACTCAACATAAAGTAAAAGATAGGCCCTTCGCAGAGGGAAGCAGGGATTAAATCATGTGCTAGAGCTTTTTAAGTTTTCGAAAGCATATAGAGAGCACAAAATAAGTATTTGAGAGGTGTTTGTTGTTGTCAACGAATGGTAGTGGGCACTCTAACCCCCTTGTCAACCAGACTTTCAAGAGCGGCTCCCATGAAGGACGTTATCTCTACCAGCAAGGTAGATCATCCCTCTTCTCTTTTGTTTACACATGTATTTTAGTTTCTTTATAGATGACACTCCTCCCAACCTTTTGCTTACACAAGCCATGGCTAACCGAATCCTCGGGTGCCTTCCAACATTCACATACCATGGAGGAGTGTCTATTTGCAAATTAAGTTGCTTACTGATAAATCAGGGCAAAACATGTGAAGAGAATTATTAATGAAAGTAATTAATTGGGGCTGGGCACCCCGTTGCCAGCTCTTTTTGCAAATTATTGGATAAGCGGATGTATATGCCACTAGTCCATTGGTGAAAGTCTGTCAGAAGTAAATGACAAGATTGAAAGATAAAACACCACATACTTCCTCATGAGCTATAAAACATTGACACAAATAAGGAGTAATAAAGTTTTGAATAGTTTAAAGGTAGCACATGAAATATTTACTTGGAATGGCAGGAAATACCACATAGTAGGTAGGTATGGTGGACACAAATGGCATGGGTTTTGGCTCAAGTTTTGGATGCACGAGAAGCATTCCCTCTCAGTACAGAGTTTAGGCTAGCAAGGTTGTTTGAAGCAAACACAAGTATAAACCGGTACAGCAAGAATCACATAAAAACATATTGCAAGTATTATAAGACTCTACACTGTCTTCCTTGTTGCTCAAACATTTTACCAGAAAATATCTAGACCTTAGAGAGAACAAATATGCATCCCAAGTCTCAACAAGCTCTACGTAGTTCTCCACTACTAGGCTTTAACTACATGATGCAAGAGCTTAAACATGATCTACTTGAGAGCTCAAAACAATTGCAAAGTATCAAATCAAGACAATGATCTACAAGAATGCATATGTCTTTTCCAATACCAACTACTACATGTAGCATTTTCTTTCTTCCAAACAAACACCAATAAAAAAAAAATCTCCAAATGATAATATAATGCAGCAAGAGAGTATTTATAAACAAGTGCTAACAGCTCGAAGAGATGCATGAAAAACAGGAGCTAAAAGCACTGCAGTAGCTAGTTAAGAATACTCAACAAATATAAGTGAAGAACATGAGTATTCACATGAAAAAGCGGAGCGTGTCTCTCTCCCACACAAGGATTGCTAGGATCCGAATTTATTCAAACAAAAACAAAAATAAAAACACACAGACGCTCCAAGTAAAGCGCATAAGATGTGAAAGAATTAAAATATAGTTTCACTAGAGATGACCTGATAAGTTTGTTGATGAAGAAGGGGATGCCTTGGGCATCCCCAAGCTTAGACGCTTGAGTCTCTCTGAATATGGTTGGGATGAACCACGGGGGCATCCCCAAGCTTAGGCTTTTCACTCTTCTTGATCACATAATATCACCCTTCTCGCTTGATCCTTGAAAACTTCCTTCACACCAAACTCAAGACAGTTCTCATTAGAGGGTTAGTGCATAATCAAAAATTCTCATATTCTGTAATGATACAATCAATCCCAAAGCTTCTGGACATTAGCTACAGCCACCAATGCTTTGTGGAGCAAAGAAATCCACACAAACACAGTAAAAGAGCGAATGCAAAACAAAAGGCAGAATCTGTCAAAAACAGAACAGTCTGGAATGACGAATTTTTTCGAGGCACTTAAGTTGCTCAGATGGATCTGGCCTAAAATAATGAAAGTTGCGTACATATCTCAGGAATATGCGTGATTTTTTCAGAATTTTTGAATTTTCTACAGGGAGATAAGCTCAAATCCGTGACAGCTAAAAATCTGTCACTGCGCAGAAATCCAAATCTTGCATCAACTTTCAATATAGAACTTTACTTGGCACAACATTGCGATAAAATAAAGATACAAAGGAGTTGCTACAGAAGTAACAAAACTCCTTGACTCAAAGAAAACAAAAATAACAGCAAATAAAAACGATGGGTTGTCTCCCATAAGCGCTTTTCTTTAACGCCTTTCAGCTAGGCGCAGAAAGTGAAAATCAAGTGTTGTCAAGAGAAGAAGCATCAACATCATAACTTGCTCTAACAATAGAGTCAAAAGGTAACTTCATTCTCTTCCTAGGGAAGTGTTCCATACCTTTCTTGAGAGGAAATTGGTACCTTATATTACCTTCTTTCATATCAATGATGGCACCAACAGTTCGAAGAAAAGGTCTTCCCAAAACAATAGGACAAGATGCATTGCATTCAATATCCATAACAATAAAATCAACGGGACAAGGTTATTTTTACTGTAATAAAAACATCATTAACTCGCCCCAAAGGTTTCTTCATAGCATTATCAGCGAGAAAAACATCCAAATAACAATGTTCCAAAGGTGGCAAATCAAGAATATCATAAAGCTTCTTGGGCAAAACCGAAATACTTGCACCAAGATCACACAAGGCATTGCAATCAAAATCATTCACCTTTACCTTAATGATGGGTTCCCAACCATCTTCTAATTTCCTAGGAATAGAAGCTTTAAGTTTCAACTTCTCCTCCCTAGCTTGCAAAAGAGCATTTGTAATATGCTTTGTAAAAGCCAAATTAATAGTGCTAGCATTGGGACTTCTAGCTAATTTTTGCAAGAACATAATAACTTCAGAGATGTTACAATCATCAAAATCAAAATCATTATTGTCAATGGTGGTGGAACCATTGTCTCCAATAGTTTGAAAAATTTCAGCACTTTTATCAGAAAAAGTTTCAGCAGTTTTAGGCAATTTCAAACGCTTTGCAGAAGTAGTAGAGACATTACCAACACCAATAACATTACCATCAATAGTAGGAGGCTTACTAGCATGTAAACATTAGCATTACTAGTGGTGGTGATAGTACAAACTCTAACTATACTATTCTCTTTTTCAAGTTCTTCCTCTTTTTCCCACCTAGCATGCAATTCAGCCAACATCCTAATATTATTATCAATTCGAACTTGGATGGCATTTGCTGTAGCAAATGACTTAGTATCTTTAACTTCATTAGGCATAACTTTCAGTTTTAGAATTTCAACATCATGAGCAAGACTATCAACTTTAGAACAAGACATCAATTTTTTCAAACTTTTCCTCAACAGTTTTATTGAAAGCTTTTTGTGTGCTAATAAATTCTTTAAGCATAGCTTCAAGATCAGAGGACACACTTCTATTGTTGCTGTAGGAATTACCATAAGAATTGCCATAACCATTTGAAGGATAAGGCTTATAGTTGTTGCTACCAAAATTATTCCTATAAGCATTGTTGTTGAAGTTGTTGTTTTTAATGAAGTTTACATCAACATGCTCTTCTTGAGCAACCAATGAAGCTAAAGGAACATTATTAGGATCAACATGAGATCTACCATTCACAAGCATAGACATAATAGCATCAATCTTATCACTCAAAGAGGAGGTTTCTTCAACAGAATTTACCTTCTTACCTTGAGGAGCTCTTTCGGTGTGCCATTCGGAATAGTTGATCATCATATCATCAAGTAGCTTTGTTGCTGCACCTAAAGTGATGGACATAAAGGTTCCTCCAGAGGCTGAATCCAATAAGTTCCTTGAGGAAAAATTTAATCCTGCATAAAAGGTTTGGATGATCATCCAAGTAGTCAGTCCATGAGTGGGACAATTCTTCACCAAAGATTTCATTCTTTCCCAAGCTTGAGCAACATGTTCATTATCAAGTTGTTTAAAATTCATAATGCTACTTCTCAAGGATATAATCTTAGCAGGAGGATAATATTTCCCTATGAAAGCATCTTTGCATTTTGTCCAAGAATCAATACTATTTCTAGGCAAAGAAAGCAACCATTCTTTAGCTCTTCCTCTCAAGGAGAAAGGAAAAAGTTTCAGTTTTATAATATCCCCATCCATATCCTTATACTTTTGCATTTCACAAAGTTCAACAAAGTTATTAAGATGGGCAGCAGCATCATCAGTACTAACACCAGAAAATTGCTCTTTCATAACAAGATTTAATAGAGCAGGTTTAATTTCATAAAATTCTGCTGTAGAAGCAGGTGGAGCAATAGGAGTGCATATGAAATCATTGTTGTTTGTGCTAGTGAAGTCACACAACTTAGTGTTCTCAGGAGTACTCATTTTGAAAAACAAAATCAAACCGAATTAAACAAGTAACTAATTTTTTTGTGTTTTTGATAAAGAGAGCAAACAAGACTAAATAAAAATAAACTAAGCAAGACAAATAACAAAGTAAAGAGATTGGGTGTGAGAGACTCCCCTTGCAGAAGCAATTCGGTTTTCCCCGGCAACGGCGCCAGAAAACGTGTTGCTAGCGCTAAGTTGACGAGGGAATATCTCCCCGGCAAAGCACAGAAACAATGCTTGTACGTCACACGTCAGTTGGGAACCCCAAGAGGAAGGTATGATGAGTGCAGCAGCAAGTTTTCCCTCAGTATGAAACCAAGGTTTAATCGAACCAGTAGGAAAACGAGGTTGCTTCGAAGGTGTTGGTGAAGGAGTGTAGTGCGGCGCAACACCAGGGATTCCGGTGCCAACGTGGAACCTGCACAACACAATCAAATTACTTTGCCCCAACTTAACAGTGAGGTTGTCAATCTCACCGGCTTGCTGAAAACAAAGGGTTAAACGTATCGAATGGAAGATGATGTTTGTTTGCATAAAACAGTAGAGAACAATGATTGCAGTAGATTGTATTTCAGATGTAAAAGAATGGACCGGGGTCCACAGTTCACTAGTGGTGTCTCTCCAATAAGATAACTAACATGCTGGGTAAACAAATTACAGCTGGGCAATTGACAATTGATAAGTGCATATAACATGCATGTGTTGTGGTGTCTACTATGAGATTCATTTGGGCATTACGACAAAGTACATAGACCGCTATCCAGCATGCATCTATGCCTAAATAGTCCACTTTCCGGTTAACATCCGTACCCCTTCCAGTATTAAGTTGCAAGCAACAGACAATTGCATTAAGTAATGTGCGTAATGTAAACAATACATTCATCCTTGAATAAAGCATTGCTGTTTTACCCCTAGTGGCAACAACACATCTACAATCTTAAAACTTGCTGTCTGTAGTGACCCAGCACACCACTGCATGTTGTAGTGTACAAGTCATTGACATAATACTCACGGAAGGACCAATCCGTAAATATTACATCCTTCAGAGTAGTACAACAGAAACATAGTCGGTCCAAGGTAACACTATAGGATTACAACACTATTCAATACAAAATCTCGAGAACCTCCTTTCCAAACAGAAGTAGGTTTCGTGCAAATGAAACTCCCAAAGACTCAAGTCGAAGCACTAAGCTGGATACCAGCTCTACTTCTAACTCTTAATCCACTACTGCTGTTGTCACAGCCCTAATCTATCCATCTGGAATATCTGTGTCTGGAGTTGTGCTCCTCCATCCAATTATAATTGTCTTGTTTATAGGTATTGCTGTCGACGTGTCCACCGTTGCACCGTTGTCGCTACTCATTAGTCGGCAGACTCCACCAGGTTGATTTATGGATTCCTGTCCTTCTTCTGCTGTCTCCAATAATCTAAGCAGGGTCAACGGAGGAAAGAGTGAGCAACACGAGCGTTACTCAGCAAGTTCATATAATAGGAATGATGTGTTTTATGCACTAGCCACCATCCATCCCAAAAGGTCATGGATGAACATGCATAACTTTGTAAAACATTTTTAGGAAAAGATTTATTTTATCTTTAGAAAAACTATGCCCGTCATCGATTCACAGGTGCTAGGGCCTTGAGGAGCCTCCTTTCCTGCAGCGTTCGCCGTTCCTTCCTGGAACGTGGAGTAACATGTCACATTTTTACACTCTGCAGAGGTGCGTTACTTTACCCATAAGAGACCAACGCCTTGTTGCACAACCGGGCGAGTCTTTCCCGTCCACACTTCCTATGGTGTGGGGCCCAGTCGTTGATCCAAGCCATTCGCCGTGCTTCTCCAACAACCCCGCATGCCCACCCAATTCATGCATAGCAGAATCACCCCTGGTTCTACCCCTCACGATAGATACCTAGGTGTCCTCTTGCAGACCATCATAGACACCAGAGTCCGTGGGCATTAAGGGGTCCCACCCATGTGCATGTAGTCGCACTAGATCTACAGCGTACGGCTCTGGCTGCCCGTTGACATGCGAAAGGGAAAAGATCACAGATGACTTTCCCGTCCCATTCCAAGTCTCATGGTTAACGCTTCATTTTCGGCGCAAGAACGCTGACGGCATTGGTTCTTAAGTCCTAGGTAATACTTTCCCGTGCAAATGGAACCTCCACCAACCACATCATTCCATGGTTCCATCTGCCAGCCAACAATATATATATATATAGCAATTCACATCATTCGAAGATAGGTTTTTCTTTTTCATGCAATGATAAACCATAGTATTTTTCATTTACTTTGATAAACATAATCAAGTAGGACATGAGCAAGAGTGAACTTGCCTTTTTGACTGCAAGATTATGCAGCCAAGGTCTTCGATACAATAAAGACTCCAAAATCTGGAAAGAGCATCATTGGTCCGGTAAGGACTAATGTTTGAAGAAGCAATATGCTATTATGCATAAGTATGAGATGCATCGACCTAAACCCCGTGTCTAACTCTCGATGGTTGAGGGTTGTTTGAGTTTGGTGATTATTTTTAGATTTGTTTTATCTTCAAGTTTACTTCACAAGAACGATGAATTTTTATCTTTAACTATAAATACCATATTAAGCATAAGGATAAAATAAAACAACATCATAATACTAAATGGTTATTTTAGGGTTTACTATCATCTTTATGTTTATACAGATCAGGTGTCAACTTGAATTAATTAAACAAATGGTGTAGTATTATTATTCAAGAAGGCAAAAAGAATAACTTTTGAAGAAATAAATAATGTATACATTTGTTGATATCATAGGGTAGTTATTTTAGTTAAGTAATGGTATAGTATCAAATATAAGGAGTAGTTACTTATGTATTTAACTTTTCTTTATGCAAAAGATAATTGATTTGAATTTTAACACTTAGAAGAAACACCACAAGTAATTTTCCTGTTGTGAAATAATTATTAATTTGAATTAATGATTTAAGCAATTATAACACAAAATTAATCCAATTATTAAAGGTATTAACAATAGTGGTCAAATTTTATTAAATAGAGAATTCATTTTTATGAATCAAGAATTACATGGAAGATTATGAAGTAATAATATGATTTCTTTATATGTTGATAGATTCATTTTATATTATTAAATGACTCATGGATAATTATTTTCCTAATGGAAAATATTATTTTCATAAACCTCTTAAAGAATATTATTTAAACATGTTCATAAATGAAATTCTAACATTGGAATAATGTTATGGTTGAAACAAATTTTCATATTTAAAGTTGGGCATGTGAAACAATTTAAATGGAATTGAAATGCATCCAAAATAGCATTTCAAATTAACTCCATATTTGAAATATTAAGTAAATTGTTGTTTCAATTTTAGAGTGATTCACTTATAATTGAACACACATTCAAATGATATAAATAGACAGATTTAAAGTTTTTTTAACATTTTGGTATATTATTTATATTTTTCTGATTTAAAATGATTTAGTTATGAATTTCCAAAGTTTAAATTCAATTTAAACAATTTCTGGATTTTATTAAATTAAGTTGGTCCCACCTGTCATAATTTTAATAATTACCAGAATTGATTTCCTAAATAATTAAATATCTGACAGTAGGGTCCACATGTCATATTTCCATTATTTATTATTATTTATTATTTTTTTAAAGAAATTCAGGAAAAAATCCTGATTGGTCCGCTGACGTCAGCATGACGTCAGCAATGGAGTTGACCTCCCTGCCGAGCTCAATCCCGACGAATTCGAGCGAACCAACACGAATTCGAGTGTGCATATAATAGAGCATAACGAGGCGAACTATATGGTGGTGGCGCCGCTCCGAAATGGTCGCCGGAGCTTGGCCGGAATCAAGCTCGCCCGGCGGCGGACGGTGGTGCACGGCTCGACGATGAATCCTCGCGATATGGACCAAATTAAAGGTACACGGAGGTTCGTAAGCTCACCACGAGCACGATGGACGGCTCGGCGAAGAACGACGTGGACGGACGGCGACGCATCCGTGGTCGACAGCCGGCGGCCGAGTTGAAGAAGACTGCAAATTTCTTCCGCTCCCGAGCTTCCCAGCACGCGCGAGTAGATGAGGAGGATGAGGCAGCCACGGCGGAGCTTCCTGGCTACTTGGAACACCTCGGCAAGGTCGGAATCGACGGCAATCGGCGGCGGCCCGACGAACTAGGGTTTCGACCCGACAGAAATAGAGAGCACGGGAGAGAGAGAGATGAGTACGGGGAGGAAGAGAACGATGCGGACGTCTCCGTGGTCTTATCCTCGCGAGCTAGCAGGCAGGGAGGAGGTGGCACGGCGGCGTCGTCCTCTGCCTTCTGGCGGGAGGAAGAAGAAGAAAGAAAAGAAAAGGCCATTTTCTGAAAAACCCCCTGACTTTCATGGAATTGCAGAATCAGTGCAAACAGGCCCCTGGCTCCTGTTTTAAATGATTTAAGGACTTGTTTGTGATGATTTTAATTACAGAAAAGCCCCTGGTTGTGTAGGGTTACATTATATTTGATTTCAACTTATAACTTTTAATATTTGATGTATTTTGAATTCATTCCATATTTGGAATGAATTTGTGTATATTTAAATTTATTTCCTTTTACAAAATGTGTAGAATTTCAAAAACAAGTTTCTTTTAAACTTGGATTATAAATATTTTGTGTGTTTTAAATTCATTAACCACTTAAAGTAAATTTGAACATATTTGGAATTATCTCTTTTTAATAAAATTTATAGTTTATAACCTCTTTTCTTATTGTGTACTTATATAACAATTGATTTATTTGTTATGCTTTTTATTTGTGGCTTTATATTATTTTCAAATACTAAGGATAGTTTCTTCCTTGTCTTCAGCTCCAGATAAATATTCAAACTTATTCTGAGTGCCTTATTGATTTCTGGACAACATCAAATTGTGGTCCAGCAATACAACATGATTTGCTTACTGTGGTGACTACAAAGAGTATACACAGTATTTCAATTCAAATTCATGCCAAGCACAAAATATGGCCCTAGTGGCTTTGGCTTGTGATACCTGACAATTAAATCATGTGAAAACATGATCAAATGTCTGTGGATGCACAAGAGAAGATATCCTGCCTGAAGTCAGGTCTTATGGTAGGATAAATGGGTAAAATGATGAGAACAGAATCTTGCTTAATTCCATAGCTCATTCTGATGATCAAAAGGATGATATACTCCTTTGAATAAAATAGATGATATTGTTTCTATGGAAGCAAGTTGCTAAAACAATTGCTGACTAAGTAGTCCATGTGGTTCCATTTACCACATGTCCAGATTTATCTCCTCTTGAGAATGAATTTTGAATAAGCCAAATGGTCTTGGTCATATGATGAACTTGTGAACCCCTTTCTTATGAACATGTCCACACTCACATGAATTTGAGAGTTAACTCATGTGATGATTACATATGGATGATGATCATATGGTTTTATGCTTTGGCTTTACTTTCTCCCTGATAATCATACTCTTGGAGAAATACCATGTATTATCTGTTCTTTTGTTTATTTGTATATGACACTCAATTGTTTGAGCATACAAAAGTGATTTGTTAACAAGGTTGCAAAGCTTGTCACCCAACTACTTCTATATAACACAAACATTGGAATATCACACTATTTCTTGAGAAATTAATAAGAACATAACAGATGCAAGAGTTCCCATTGTCTCTGTGATAGATTGGCATAGCACTACTATGCATATCTAATCAATCCTTCTTCATAATCTTCTTGTTGACTTTACCTCTTTTCTTGAGATGCTTCCCTGGTTGAATAACTTCAAGAAGATTAGGAGATAAGAAGTTAAGATTCACTAGATAAGGTGAAAAGATCTTTGTTAAGATTTTAGGTAATTCAATTTGTCTTTAAGACTAGAATGATTTCCATCTACTAGAGATATGTCTAACATATAAGGTTAGACAAGATACCTAAGAATAACTAGATTTATGTTACACTCCTGAGGTAATGTTTTGATGTAACAAGATATATTTCCACTGGGTTTAACAATTTTATCGAGTACCTCTCTACCCAAAAATAGGTTTTAAGCCAAGATCATCTCAAAGTTTGTAACGCTCAAGTCGATGATCTACTTCAATTCCACCAACTCAAGTGAAACTTCAATCACTTAGTGTTTTAAAACTATTTGCGCGAAAATTCTTCGGATTTTCTGATGCATGAATGCAATGCACACTTGTGTGTCCACTCTAATTTGGGACTCTAAATCCTGGGATGTTACAGTCTCCCCTACTAAAACAAAACTTCGTCCTCGAAGTTCGCACTCTCTTACGTTTCGGATTGAAGATGAGACTTATGAATAAAATAGCAGTTATCGAACTCCATGAATCCTTCTGGTACAATCCACTCTTGGATCTCTTTTCCTGCAAACTCCATGGATCAAGACTTTGTTTAATGCTTGTTGGTTCTACTAGTAATCGTATCAAGACTTCTCACTTAATAACTAACCTCTTATTTGGAAAATATTAAGGATTTAAATTAGTCTCACTAAGGTATATATTTTATAACTCTTTCAGAAAACCAAAACAATGTCGCAGAACCTAGTCCAATCTCATAAGGTTGACATTGAGGTTTACTACTTAGGACTAACTTAGTGGAGTCTTCTTTTTCTCGTGTCATCTGGAATCTTGATGAAACTCTCATCCTAGTGATGTAAAGTGGTAGTGTGGTCTGTACTACTAAAAGATTTTGTTAACACATTTTCTCCGTCATACTCTTGGTTAGAACCAAAGAATGACCCTTCAATAGCAAAAGTAGTTCAACAACTTAGTTTTGTTAATCTATTGACTAAAATAGTTCAACAACTTGGTTTTGTTAATCTCCACTTTGTTGAAGAATGTTAAGAAAGAAACTTTTGCAAAATGGTTTGCAGAAAAGGTACGTTATGTCTAAATTGGTATAGGTTGTTGGACATCTAGTCAAAACTCTGCTGATATAACAACTCTTCATATGTCTGCTGCTGGATCTGATTCCTTCATTTTGGTTGATCAGACGATATGTTTCTTCAATCTGGTTAGTTCAACCTCCATCGGAGTCCTTAAACTGAGGATGTCAATCATATGGCCATCGATCCCACTATATATTGACATTGATTAGGCACTTACTTCACTATTTCCCCACATCACCCGTCTCTGTTGGTCACCTTCCAACTAACTAACTCCATGGACTCTCAGCAATCCATGAACTTATTTCCCATGATTCTGATGTGGGTCCGTTGTAACATTGAACGTTGGAGTCATACCCCTTGATCTCGATGATACAACTATCTTGCCTTGCTTAAATATCATACTTTGTTGTTGTCCTCTAAGTATTGAATTTGTTGTTTCATACTCCTCTACCACCAACTTCATGACTCTTTTAGACATATGAGTCATGTACTACTTCTTCTTGATCTTTTTCCAGAGTTTAATTGTGCCTTATGACTTCCAACACCCATTTCTTCCGTCAAGTTATGACAACTTCCAACTATATATGACTACATACTGCGGCTTCTTCATCGTTTTTCAGTTCTCGCTTGATGTCCTTCACTATATCATCGTCATTCTTGTGCAAAACTGGAAATTTTACTGTCAAATCAAAGATTTGTCACGACAAGACTTGTATTTAGATCTTCCATCTTCATAATTCTCCTACCTCAGTAGAGTTTCTCATGTAGCTTTCCTTTCATCATCTTCGTAAGCCCTCTTCCAAATGATGATGATATTCTTCCTTGATCTATCGTAGTTCCTCCATCCTTCCATGTTCTGATGATCTGATCTCCAATCCAAATACGATGTGGATTGTGGTCCATCACCACGTGTAGCTTCGTTTACCTCGGTCATCTTGACTTCCATCTCTTCAAAAGCTTTCATTGTTGTTTGAAACTTCTGTGAACACGTCTCTCCCTTACACGAGTCCTATCTACCTCTAGATTAGTAACATGAAGAAAAGAACTCAATGTGACAATCATGCCATTGTACATCAAATTCTAACTTTATGTACCAACCTAGCCAATCAAAAATCCAATAAGATCCAATAAATCGCAAATGCAATTATATATCAATCATGCAACATAAGCCCGTAAAATAAGTAGTACATTGAGTAAAAACATCTCAAGTACCCCGGCTTAGATGCTATACACTACAAGATAGGTTATATATTACCTTATAGTCCGTGCTAAACAATTCTTGCCTCATATTTACCCCAATTGCCCATTTGCAACGGAATAATCCTAGGACAAAATACTCAAAGAGTAGTTGTGGTATGACTTGGTTTCTTATGGAACTAAACTCCATGTAGCTTGGATCTCCTGGCTATAACATCTATTGCGAACATATCAGATCCTTCATGTAGTACTCGGTATATTAGAAGGGTGTAGTGTACTTCCGTCAGTTAATGCCATCTCCTAATTTCCTTAACACTTTATACTATACTCAGGTGAATCCCCTTTGAACTACATCCTTAGGGTATTGGCATTCTTTCATAGTTCTTGCGATGATTTACCACTATCATCAAACATCTTCTAACTTCCATCATCACGAACTTGTATAGGGTTCTACTTCATAGATAGGCTATTAATGATACCACAGTAAGTAACACTTCGGGATTAATCCATTTGGTGTATCAACTGTACAAGACAGTCTTAACTGGTTATACCAAGTTGAAAATTAAATAAGGTAAATGAATATTATACCTATAGAATAGTAAATAAGAAGATCTACTCCAGTTGGTAAGGAATGTGTATACAAGTATGACAGTATTATTCTCAAGTGAATAACCATCGTAAAAATATATAGAGTTTAGATAAATATGATAACTTCCTATAGTCTTACCAACCTACAAGTCTCCTAAAAGGTTTTAAACCTAAGGTCGTTCGCTCTGATACCACCTGTAGTGACCCAGCACACCACTGCATGTTGTAGTGTACAAGTCATTGACATAATACTCACGGAAGGACCAATCCGTAAATATTACATCCTTCAGAGTAGTACAACAGAAACATAGTCGGTCCAAGGTAACACTATAGGATTACAACACTATTCAATACAAAATCTCGAGAACCTCCTTTCCAAACAGAAGTAGGTTTCGTGCAAATGAAACTCCCGAAAGACTCAAGTCGAAGCACTAAGCTGGATACCAGCTCTACTTCTAACTCTTAATCCACTACTGCTGTTGTCACAGCCCTAATCTATCCATCTGGAATATCTGTGTCTGAGTTGTGCTCCTCCATCCAATTATAATTGTCTTGTTTATAGGTATTGCTGTCGACGTGTCCACCGTTGCACCGTTGTCGCTACTCATTAGTCGGCAGACTCCACCAGGTTGATTTATGGATTCCTGTCCTTCTTCTGCTGTCTCCAATAATCTAAGCAGGGTCAACGGAGGAAAGAGTGAGCAACACGAGCGTTACTCAGCAAGTTCATATAATAGGAATGATGTGTTTTATGCACTAGCCACCATCCATCCCAAAAGGTCATGGATGAACATGCATAACTTTGTAAAACATTTTTAGGAAAAGATTTATTTTATCTTTAGAAAAACTATGCCCGTCATCGATTCACAGGTGCTAGGGCCTTGAGGAGCCTCCTTTCCTGCAGCGTTCGCCGTTCCTTCCTGGAACGTGGAGTAACATGTCACATTTTTACACTCTGCAGAGGTGCGTTACTTTACCCATAAGAGACCAACGCCTTGTTGCACAACCGGGCGAGTCTTTCCCGTCCACACTTCCTATGGTGTGGGGCCCAGTCGTTGATCCAAGCCATTCGCCGTGCTTCTCCAACAACCCCGCATGCCCACCCAATTCATGCATAGCAGAATCACCCCTGGTTCTACCCCTCACGATAGATACCTAGGTGTCCTCTTGCAGACCATCATAGACACCAGAGTCCGTGGGCATTAAGGGGTCCCACCCATGTGCATGTAGTCGCACTAGATCTACAGCGTACGGCTCTGGCTGCCCGTTGACATGCGAAAGGGAAAAGATCACAGATGACTTTCCCGTCCCATTCCAAGTCTCATGGTTAACGCTTCATTTTCGGCGCAAGAACGCTGACGGCATTGGTTCTTAAGTCCTAGGTAATACTTTCCCGTGCAAATGGAACCTCCACCAACCACATCATTCCATGGTTCCATCTGCCAGCCAACAATATATATATATAGCAATTCACATCATTCGAAGATAGGTTTTTCTTTTTCATGCAATGATAAACCATAGTATTTTTCATTTACTTTGATAAACATAATCAAGTAGGACATGAGCAAGAGTGAACTTGCCTTTTTGACTGCAAGATTATGCAGCCAAGGTCTTCGATACAATAAAGACTCCAAAATCTGGAAAGAGCATCATTGGTCCGGTAAGGACTAATGTTTGAAGAAGCAATATGCTATTATGCATAAGTATGAGATGCATCGACCTAAACCCCGTGTCTAACTCTCGATGGTTGAGGGTTGTTTGAGTTTGGTGATTATTTTTAGATTTGTTTTATCTTCAAGTTTACTTCACAAGAACGATGAATTTTTATCTTTAACTATAAATACCATATTAAGCATAAGGATAAAATAAAACAACATCATAATACTAAATGGTTATTTTAGGGTTTACTATCATCTTTATGTTTATACAGATCAGGTGTCAACTTGAATTAATTAAACAAATGGTGTAGTATTATTATTCAAGAAGGCAAAAAGAATAACTTTTGAAGAAATAAATAATGTATACATTTGTTGATATCATAGGGTAGTTATTTTAGTTAAGTAATGGTATAGTATCAAATATAAGGAGTAGTTACTTATGTATTTAACTTTTCTTTATGCAAAAGATAATATGATTTGAATTTTAACACTTAGAAGAAACACCACAAGTAATTTTCCTGTTGTGAAATAATTATTAATTTGAATTAATGATTTAAGCAATTATAACACAAAATTAATCCAATTATTAAAGGTATTAACAATAGTGGTCAAATTTTATTAAATAGAGAATTCATTTTTATGAATCAAGAATTACATGGAAGATTATGAAGTAATAATATGATTTCTTTATATGTTGATAGATTCATTTTATATTATTAAATGACTCATGGATAATTATTTTCCTAATGGAAAATATTATTTTCATAAACCTCTTAAAGAATATTATTTAAACATGTTCATAAATGAAATTCTAACATTGGAATAATGTTATGGTTGAAACAAATTTTCATATTTAAAGTTGGGCATGTGAAACAATTTAAATGGAATTGAAATGCATCCAAAATAGCATTTCAAATTAACTCCATATTTGAAATATTAAGTAAATTGTTGTTTCAATTTTAGAGTGATTCACTTATAATTGAACACACATTCAAATGATATAAATAGACAGATTTAAAGTTTTTTTAACATTTTGGTATATTATTTATATTTTCTGATTTAAAATGATTTAGTTATGAATTTCCAAAGTTTAAATTCAATTTAAACAATTTCTGGATTTTATTAAATTAAGTTGGTCCCACCTGTCATAATTTTAATAATTACCAGAATTGATTTCCTAAATAATTAAATATCTGACAGTAGGGTCCACATGTCATATTTCCATTATTTATTATTATTTATTATTTTTTTAAAGAAATTCAGGAAAAAATCCTGATTGGTCCGCTGACGTCAGCATGACGTCAGCAATGGAGTTGACCTCCCTGCCGAGCTCAATCCCGACGAATTCGAGCGAACCAACACGAATTCGAGTGTGCATATAATAGAGCATAACGAGGCGAACTATATGGTGGTGGCGCCGCTCCGAAATGGTCGCCGGAGCTTGGCCGGAATCAAGCTCGCCCGGCGGCGGACGGTGGTGCACGGCTCGACGATGAATCCTCGCGATATGGACCAAATTAAAGGTACACGGAGGTTCGTAAGCTCACCACGAGCACGATGGACGGCTCGGCGAAGAACGACGTGGACGGACGGCGACGCATCCGTGGTCGACAGCCGGCGGCCGGAGTTGAAGAAGACTGCAAATTTCTTCCGCTCCCGAGCTTCCCAGCACGCGCGAGTAGATGAGGAGGATGAGGCAGCCACGGCGGAGCTTCCTGGCTACTTGGAACACCTCGGCAAGGTCGGAATCGACGGCAATCGGCGGCGGCCCGACGAACTAGGGTTTCGACCCGACAGAAATAGAGAGCACGGGAGAGAGAGAGATGAGTACGGGGAGGAAGAGAACGATGCGGACGTCTCCGTGGTCTTATCCTCGCGAGCTAGCAGGCAGGGAGGAGGTGGCACGGCGGCGTCGTCCTCTGCCTTCTGGCGGGAGGAAGAAGAAGAAAGAAAAGAAAAGGCCATTTTCTGAAAAACCCCCTGGACTTTCATGGAATTGCAGAATCAGTGCAAACAGGCCCCTGGCTCCTGTTTTAAATGATTTGAGGACTTGTTTGTGATGATTTTAATTACAGAAAAGCCCCTGGTTGTGTAGGGTTACATTATATTTATGATTTCAACTTATAACTTTTAATATTTGATGTATTTTGAATTCATTCCATATTTGGAATGAATTTGTGTATATTTAAATTTATTTCCTTTTACAAAATGTGTAGAATTTCAAAAACAAGTTTCTTTTAAACTTGGATTATAAATATTTTGTGTGTTTTAAATTCATTAACCACTTAAAGTAAATTTGAACATATTTGGAATTATCTCTTTTTAATAAAATTTATAGTTTATAACCTCTTTTCTTATTGTGTACTTATATAACAATTGATTTATTTTGTTATGCTTTTTATTTGTGGCTTTATATTATTTTCAAATACTAAGGATAGTTTCTTCCTTGTCTTCAGCTCCAGATAAATATTCAAACTTATTCTGAGTGCCTTATTGATTTCTGGACAACATCAAATTGTGGTCCAGCAATACAACATGATTTGCTTACTGTGGTGACTACAAAGAGTATACACAGTATTTCAATTCAAATTCATGCCAAGCACAAAATATGGCCCTAGTGGCTTTGGCTTGTGATACCTGACAATTAAATCATGTGAAAACATGATCAAATGTCTGTGGATGCACAAGAGAAGATATCCTGCCTGAAGTCAGGTCTTATGGTAGGATAAATGGGTAAAATGATGAGAACAGAATCTTGCTTAATTCCATAGCTCATTCTGATGATCAAAAGGATGATATACTCCTTTGAATAAAATAGATGATATTGTTTCTATGGAAGCAAGTTGCTAAAACAATTGCTGACTAAGTAGTCCATGTGGTTCCATTTACCACATGTCCAGATTTATCTCCTCTTGAGAATGAATTTTGAATAAGCCAAATGGTCTTGGTCATATGATGAACTTGTGAACCCCTTTCTTATGAGACATGTCCACACTCACATGAATTTGAGAGTTAACTCATGTGATGATTACATATGGATGATGATCATATGGTTTTATGCTTTGGCTTTACTTTCTCCCTGATAATCATACTCTTGGAGAAATACCATGTATTATCTGTTCTTTTGTTTATTTGTATATGACACTCAATTGTTTGAGCATACAAAAGTGATTTGTTAACAAGGTTGCAAAGCTTGTCACCCAACTACTTCTATATAACACAAACATTGGAATATCACACTATTTCTTGAGAAATTAATAAGAACATAACAGATGCAAGAGTTCCCATTGTCTCTGTGATAGATTGGCATAGCACTACTATGCATATCTAATCAATCCTTCTTCATAATCTTCTTGTTGACTTTACCTCTTTTCTTGAGATGCTTCCCTGGTTGAATAACTTCAAGAAGATTAGGAGATAAGAAGTTAAGATTCACTAGATAAGGTGAAAAGATCTTTGTTAAGATTTTAGGTAATTCAATTTGTCTTTAAGACTAGAATGATTTCCATCTACTAGAGATATGTCTAACATATAAGGTTAGACAAGATGATACCTAAGAATAACTAGATTTATGTTACACTCCTGAGGTAATGTTTTGATGTAACAAGATATATTCCACTGGGTTTAACAATTTTATCGAGTACCTCTCTACCCAAAAATAGGTTTTAAGCCAAGATCATCTCAAAGTTTGTAACGCTCAAGTCGATGATCTACTTCAATTCCACCAACTCAAGTGAAACTTCAATCACTTAGTGTTTTAAAACTATTTGCGCGAAAATTCTTCGGATTTTCTGATGCATGAATGCAATGCACACTTGTGTGTCCACTCTAATTTGGGACTCTAAATCCTGGGATGTTACAGTCTCCCCTACTAAAACAAAACTTCGTCCTCGAAGTTCGCACTCTCTTACGTTTCGGATTGAAGATGAGACTTATGAATAAAATAGCAGTTATCGAACTCCATGAATCCTTCTGGTACAATCCACTCTTGGATCTCTTTTCCTGCAAACTCCATGGATCAAGACTTTGTTTAATGCTTGTTGGTTCTACTAGTAATCGTATCAAGACTTCTCACTTAATAACTAACCTCTTATTTGGAAAATATTAAGGATTTAAATTAGTCTCACTAAGGTATATATTTTATAACTCTTTCAGAAAACCAAAACAATGTCGCAGAACCTAGTCCAATCTCATAAGGTTGACATTGAGGTTTACTACTTAGGACTAACTTAGTGGAGTCTTCTTTTTCTCGTGTCATCTGGAATCTTGATGAAACTCTCATCCTAGTGATGTAAAGTGGTAGTGTGGTCTGTACTACTAAAAGATTTTGTTAACACATTTTCTCCGTCATACTCTTGGTTAGAACCAAAGAATGACCCTTCAATAGCAAAAGTAGTTCAACAACTTAGTTTTGTTAATCTATTGACTAAAATAGTTCAACAACTTGGTTTTGTTAATCTCCACTTTGTTGAAGAATGTTAAGAAAGAAACTTTTGCAAAATGGTTTGCAGAAAAGGTACGTTATGTCTAAATTGGTATAGGTTGTTGGACATCTAGTCAAAACTCTGCTGATATAACAACTCTTCATATGTCTGCTGCTGGATCTGATTCCTTCATTTTGGTTGATCAGACGATATGTTTCTTCAATCTGGTTAGTTCAACCTCCATCGGAGTCCTTAAACTGAGGATGTCAATCATATGGCCATCGATCCCACTATATATTGACATTGATTAGGCACTTACTTCACTATTTCCCCACATCACCCGTCTCTGTTGGTCACCTTCCAACTAACTAACTCCATGGACTCTCAGCAATCCATGAACTTATTTCCCATGATTCTGATGTGGGTCCGTTGTAACATTGAACGTTGGAGTCATACCCCTTGATCTCGATGATACAACTATCTTGCCTTGCTTAAATATCATACTTTGTTGTTGTCCTCTAAGTATTGAATTTGTTGTTTCATACTCCTCTACCACCAACTTCATGACTCTTTTAGACATATGAGTCATGTACTACTTCTTCTTGATCTTTTTCCAGAGTTTAATTGTGCCTTATGACTTCCAACACCCATTTCTTCCGTCAAGTTACGACAACTTCCAACTATATATGACTACATACTGCGGCTTCTTCCATCGTTTTTCAGTTCTCGCTTGATATCCTTCACTATATCATCGTCATTCTTGTGCAAAACTGGAAATTTTACTGTCCAAATCAAAGATTTGTCACGACAAGACTTGTATTTAGATCTTCCATCCTCATAATTCTCCTACCTCAGTAGAGTTTCTCATGTAGCTTTCCTTTCATCATCTTCGGTAAGCCCTCTTCCAAATGATGATGATATTCTTCCTTGATCTATCGTAGTTCCTCCATCCTTCCATGTTCTGATGATGCTGATCTCCAATCCAAATATGATGTGGATTGTGGTCCATCACCACGTGTAGCTTCGTTTACCTCGGTCATCTTGACTTCCATCTCTTCAAAAGCTTTCATTGTTGTTTGAAACTTCTGTGAACACGTCTCTCCCTTACACGAGTCCTATCTACCTCTAGATTAGTAACATGAAGAAAAGAACTCAATGTGACAATCATGCCATTGTACATCAAATTCTAACTTTATGTACCAACCTAGCCAATCAAAAATCCAATAAGATCCAATAAATCGCAAATGCAATTATATATCAATCATGCAACATAAGCCCGTAAAATAAGTAGTACATTGAGTAAAAACATCTCAAGTACCCAGGCTTAGATGCTATACACTACAAGATAGGTATATATTACCTTATAGTCTTGCTAACAATCTTTGACCTCGTATTTACCCCAGTTGACCATTTGCAATGGAATAATCAGACAAAATACTCAAAGAGTAGTTGTGGTATGGCTTGGTTTCTTATGGAACTAAACTCCATGTAGCTTGGATCTTCCGTCTGGCTATAACATCTATTGCGAACATATCTAGATCCTTCATGTAGTTACTCATGGTATATCAGAAGTGGTAGTGTAGCTTCCGTCATTGTTTATGCCATCTCCTAATTTCTTAACACTTATACTATACTCAGGTGAATCCCCTTTGATCTCATCCTTAGGGTATTGGCATTCTCATAGTTGATGTCGATGATTTTCACTATCATCAAACATCTTCTAACTTCCTCATCACGAACTTGTGATAGGGTTCTACTTCATAGGATAGGGCTATCAATGATACCACATAAGTAACACTTTCGTGGATGTAATCCATTTGGTGTAACAACTGATACAAACAGTCTTAACTGGTTATACCAAGTTGAAAAAAATAAGGTGAATATTATACCTATAGAATAGTAAATAAGAATATCTACTCCAGTTGGGTAAGGAAATGTGTATACAAATATGACAGTATTATTCTCAAGTGAATAACCATCGTAGTAATATATAGTTTAGATAAATATGATAACTTCCTATAGTCTTACCAACCTACAAGTCTCCTAAAAGGGTTTTAATCCTAAGGTCGTTCGCTCTGATACCACCTGTAGTGACCCAGCACACCACTGCATGTTGTAGTGTACAAGTCATTGACATAATACTCACGGAAGGACCAATCCGTAAATATTACATCCTTCAGAGTAGTACAACAGAAACATAGTCGGTCCAAGGTAACACTATAGGATTACAACACTATTCAATACAAAATCTCGAGAACCTCCTTTCCAAACAGAAGTAGGTTTCGTGCAAATGAAACTCCCGAAAGACTCAAGTCGAAGCACTAAGCTGGATACCAGCTCTACTTCTAACTCTTAATCCACTACTGCTGTTGTCACAGCCCTAATCTATCCATCTGGAATATCTTTGTCTGGAGTTGTGCTCCTCCATCCAATTATAATTGTCTTGTTTATAGGTATTGCTGTCGACGTGTCCACCGTTGCACCGTTGTCGCTACTCATTAGTCGGCAGACTCCACCAGGTTGATTTATGGATTCCTGTCCTTCTTCTGCTGTCTCCAATAATCTAAGCAGGGGTCAACGGAGGAAAGAGTGAGCAACACGAGCGTTACTCAGCAAGTTCATATAATAGGAATGATGTGTTTTATGCACTAGCCACCATCCATCCCAAAAGGTCATGGATGAACATGCATAACTTTGTAAAACATTTTTAGGAAAAGATTTATTTTATCTTTAGAAAACTATGCCCGTCATCGATTCACAGGTGCTAGGGCCTTGAGGAGCCTCCTTTCCTGCAGCGTTCGCCGTTCCTTCCTGGAACGTGGAGTAACATGTCACATTTTTACACTCTGCAGAGGTGCGTTACTTTACCCATAAGAGACCAACGCCTTGTTGCACAACCGGGCGAGTCTTTCCCGTCCACACTTCCTATGGTGTGGGGCCCAGTCGTTGATCCAAGCCATTCGCCGTGCTTCTCCAACAACCCCGCATGCCCACCCAATTCATGCATAGCAGAATCACCCCTGGTTCTACCCCTCACGATAGATACCTAGGTGTCCTCTTGCAGACCATCATAGACACCAGAGTCCGTGGGCATTAAGGGGTCCCACCCATGTGCATGTAGTCGCACTAGATCTACAGCGTACGGCTCTGGCTGCCCGTTGACATGCGAAAGGGAAAAGATCACAGATGACTTTCCCGTCCCATTCCAAGTCTCATGGTTAACGCTTCATTTTCGGCGCAAGAACGCTGACGGCATTGGTTCTTAAGTCCTAGGTAATACTTTCCCGTGCAAATGGAACCTCCACCAACCACATCATTCCATGGTTCCATCTGCCAGCCAACAATATATATATATAGCAATTCACATCATTCGAAGATAGGTTTTTCTTTTTCATGCAATGATAAACCATAGTATTTTTCATTTACTTTGATAAACATAATCAAGTAGGACATGAGCAAGAGTGAACTTGCCTTTTTGACTGCAAGATTATGCAGCCAAGGTCTTCGATACAATAAAGACTCCAAAATCTGGAAAGAGCATCATTGGTCCGGTAAGGACTAATGTTTGAAGAAGCAATATGCTATTATGCATAAGTATGAGATGCATCGACCTAAACCCCGTGTCTAACTCTCGATGGTTGAGGGTTGTTTGAGTTTGGTGATTATTTTTAGATTTGTTTTATCTTCAAGTTTACTTCACAAGAACGATGAATTTTTATCTTTAACTATAAATACCATATTAAGCATAAGGATAAAATAAAACAACATCATAATACTAAATGGTTATTTTAGGGTTTACTATCATCTTTATGTTTATACAGATCAGGTGTCAACTTGAATTAATTAAACAAATGGTGTAGTATTATTATTCAAGAAGGCAAAAAGAATAACTTTTGAAGAAATAAATAATGTATACATTTGTTGATATCATAGGGTAGTTATTTTAGTTAAGTAATGGTATAGTATCAAATATAAGGAGTAGTTACTTATGTATTTAACTTTTCTTTATGCAAAAGATAATATGATTTGAATTTTAACACTTAGAAGAAACACCACAAGTAATTTTCCTGTTGTGAAATAATTATTAATTTGAATTAATGATTTAAGCAATTATAACACAAAATTAATCCAATTATTAAAGGTATTAACAATAGTGGTCAAATTTTATTAAATAGAGAATTCATTTTTATGAATCAAGAATTACATGGAAGATTATGAAGTAATAATATGATTTCTTTATATGTTGATAGATTCATTTTATATTATTAAATGACTCATGGATAATTATTTTCCTAATGGAAAATATTATTTTCATAAACCTCTTAAAGAATATTATTTAAACATGTTCATAAATGAAATTCTAACATTGGAATAATGTTATGGTTGAAACAAATTTTCATATTTAAAGTTGGGCATGTGAAACAATTTAAATGGAATTGAAATGCATCCAAAATAGCATTTCAAATTAACTCCATATTTGAAATATTAAGTAAATTGTTGTTTCAATTTTAGAGTGATTCACTTATAATTGAACACACATTCAAATGATATAAATAGACAGATTTAAAGTTTTTTTAACATTTTGGTATATTATTTATATTTTTCTGATTTAAAATGATTTAGTTATGAATTTCCAAAGTTTAAATTCAATTTAAACAATTTCTGGATTTTATTAAATTAAGTTGGTCCCACCTGTCATAATTTTAATAATTACCAGAATTGATTTCCTAAATAATTAAATATCTGACAGTAGGGTCCACATGTCATATTTCCATTATTTATTATTATTTATTATTTTTTTAAAGAAATTCAGGAAAAAATCCTGATTGGTCCGCTGACGTCAGCATGACGTCAGCAATGGAGTTGACCTCCCTGCCGAGCTCAATCCCGACGAATTCGAGCGAACCAACACGAATTCGAGTGTGCATATAATAGAGCATAACGAGGCGAACTATATGGTGGTGGCGCCGCTCCGAAATGGTCGCCGGAGCTTGGCCGGAATCAAGCTCGCCCGGCGGCGGACGGTGGTGCACGGCTCGACGATGAATCCTCGCGATATGGACCAAATTAAAGGTACACGGAGGTTCGTAAGCTCACCACGAGCACGATGGACGGCTCGGCGAAGAACGACGTGGACGGACGGCGACGCATCCGTGGTCGACAGCCGGCGGCCGGAGTTGAAGAAGACTGCAAATTTCTTCCGCTCCCGAGCTTCCCAGCACGCGCGAGTAGATGAGGAGGATGAGGCAGCCACGGCGGAGCTTCCTGGCTACTTGGAACACCTCGGCAAGGTCGGAATCGACGGCAATCGGCGGCGGCCCGACGAACTAGGGTTTCGACCCGACAGAAATAGAGAGCACGGGAGAGAGAGAGATGAGTACGGGGAGGAAGAGAACGATGCGGACGTCTCCGTGGTCTTATCCTCGCGAGCTAGCAGGCAGGGAGGAGGTGGCACGGCGGCGTCGTCCTCTGCCTTCTGGCGGGAGGAAGAAGAAGAAAGAAAAGAAAAGGCCATTTTCTGAAAAACCCCCTGGACTTTCATGGAATTGCAGAATCAGTGCAAACAGGCCCCTGGCTCCTGTTTTAAATGATTTAAGGACTTGTTTGTGATGATTTTAATTACAGAAAAGCCCCTGGTTGTGTAGGGTTACATTATATTTATGATTTCAACTTATAACTTTTAATATTTGATGTATTTTGAATTCATTCCATATTTGGAATGAATTTGTGTATATTTAAATTTATTTCCTTTTACAAAATGTGTAGAATTTCAAAAACAAGTTTCTTTTAAACTTGGATTATAAATATTTTGTGTGTTTTAAATTCATTAACCACTTAAAGTAAATTTGAACATATTTGGAATTATCTCTTTTTAATAAAATTTATAGTTTATAACCTCTTTTCTTATTGTGTACTTATATAACAATTGATTTATTTTGTTATGCTTTTTATTTGTGGCTTTATATTATTTTCAAATACTAAGGATAGTTTCTTCCTTGTCTTCAGCTCCAGATAAATATTCAAACTTATTCTGAGTGCCTTATTGATTTCTGGACAACATCAAATTGTGGTCCAGCAATACAACATGATTTGCTTACTGTGGTGACTACAAAGAGTATACACAGTATTTCAATTCAAATTCATGCCAAGCACAAAATATGGCCCTAGTGGCTTTGGCTTGTGATACCTGACAATTAAATCATGTGAAAACATGATCAAATGTCTGTGGATGCACAAGAGAAGATATCCTGCCTGAAGTCAGGTCTTATGGTAGGATAAATGGGTAAAATGATGAGAACAGAATCTTGCTTAATTCCATAGCTCATTCTGATGATCAAAAGGATGATATACTCCTTTGAATAAAATAGATGATATTGTTTCTATGGAAGCAAGTTGCTAAAACAATTGCTGACTAAGTAGTCCATGTGGTTCCATTTACCACATGTCCAGATTTATCTCCTCTTGAGAATGAATTTTGAATAAGCCAAATGGTCTTGGTCATATGATGAACTTGTGAACCCCTTTCTTATGAGACATGTCCACACTCACATGAATTTGAGAGTTAACTCATGTGATGATTACATATGGATGATGATCATATGGTTTTATGCTTTGGCTTTACTTTCTCCCTGATAATCATACTCTTGGAGAAATACCATGTATTATCTGTTCTTTTGTTTATTTGTATATGACACTCAATTGTTTGAGCATACAAAAGTGATTTGTTAACAAGGTTGCAAAGCTTGTCACCCAACTACTTCTATATAACACAAACATTGGAATATCACACTATTTCTTGAGAAATTAATAAGAACATAACAGATGCAAGAGTTCCCATTGTCTCTGTGATAGATTGGCATAGCACTACTATGCATATCTAATCAATCCTTCTTCATAATCTTCTTGTTGACTTTACCTCTTTTCTTGAGATGCTTCCCTGGTTGAATAACTTCAAGAAGATTAGGAGATAAGAAGTTAAGATTCACTAGATAAGGTGAAAAGATCTTTGTTAAGATTTTAGGTAATTCAATTTGTCTTTAAGACTAGAATGATTTCCATCTACTAGAGATATGTCTAACATATAAGGTTAGACAAGATGATACCTAAGAATAACTAGATTTATGTTACACTCCTGAGGTAATGTTTTGATGTAACAAGATATATTTCCACTGGGTTTAACAATTTTATCGAGTACCTCTCTACCCAAAAATAGGTTTTAAGCCAAGATCATCTCAAAGTTTGTAACGCTCAAGTCGATGATCTACTTCAATTCCACCAACTCAAGTGAAACTTCAATCACTTAGTGTTTTAAAACTATTTGCGCGAAAATTCTTCGGATTTTCTGATGCATGAATGCAATGCACACTTGTGTGTCCACTCTAATTTGGGACTCTAAATCCTGGGATGTTACACTGTCACTATCCCAGGTTAAATAGAGGTTGAACCCAACTATCATGCATAAATACCCTCTCTTGGAGTCACAAGTATTCACTTGGCCAAGGCTTCAACAAGTAACGGAGAGCATGCAAGATCACAAATGACATAGACATGATAATATAATATTCAGCTCCACATAGGTATCAATATAAGTCAGATCCCAGCAAACACAAGATGTAGCATTACAATAAGATGATCTTGATCATGATAGGCAGCTCACAAGATCTAAACATGATGGCACAAGTGGAGAAGACAACCATCTAGCTACTGCTATGGACCCATAGTCCAAGGATGAACTACTCACGCATCACTCCGGAGGCGGGCATGGTGATGTAGAGCCCTCCGGTGATGATTCCCCTCTCCGGCAGGGTGCCGGGAAGAGCTTCAGAACCCCCCGAGTTAGGGTTGACGACGGCGGCGGCAGCGAATATGTTCTGGATGAAAGGCTCGGTGCCTTAGGGTTTTCACGTCTCGGGGAATAAATAGGCGTAGGGGCGATGTCGGCGGACCCCCGAGGGGCCCAAACCACAGGCTGGCGCGGCAGAAGGTGGGGCCGCGCCGCCAGGTGGTTTGGCCACCTCGTGGCTCCCCTTCGTGTCTCCTTCGGACTCCGTGTACGTGTTGGAAAAATAGGGACTTGGCCTTTTGTTTCGTGCAATTCTGAGAATATTTCCAGAAGTAACTTTCTGAAACCAAAAACAGCAGAAAACAGGGAACTGGCACTGTGGCATCTTGTTAATAGGTTAGTCCCAGAAAATGCATAAAAGTGATATGAAGTGTATATAAAACATGTAGCAAATGGTATAATATAAGCATGGAACAGCAGAAATTATGGATACGTTGGAGACGTATCAGGGTGATGTGTCCATTAGTTGGAGTAACGGGGGGTGGTGAGTGCGGTAAGTTGACAACTGTAATATCGCGATCCACTTGGGTGTTTACCTTACTTTGTTGCCTCACTAGGGATAAACAAAAATACTATGCTACAAGGGTTGAGGGTGACCAAACTTCTTCCTGTGACTAGATCTAGCATGTTCTTATTTTCACTTCATGTCATGATACTTAAATCTATATGATACGTCTCCAACATATCTATAATTTCTGATGTTCCATGCTTATATTATACCAATTGCTACATGTTTTATATACACTTTATATCATTTTTATGCATTTTCCGGGACTAACCTATTAACAAGATGCCGAAGTGCCAGTTCCTGTTTTCTGCTGTTTTTGGTTCCAGAAAACTACTTCTATGAATATTCTCGGAATTGCACGAAACAAAAGGCCAAGTCCCTATTTTTCCAACACCATCACGGAGTCCGAAGAAGAGACGAAGAGGAGCCACGAGGTGGCCACCTCACCCCTTGGCGCGGGACCACCCCCTGCCACGCCGCCAAGTGAGGTGGGCCCCTCGGGACTCCACCGACGCTGCCCCTTCGCCTATAAGTTTCCCCCGATGCGAAAACCCTAATATATCCTGTCATATTCCACGAAGAGTTCCGCAGCGCCGCCGCCATCGACGACAAGTTTCGGGGGACAGAAGTCTCTGTTCCGGCACGTCGCCGGGACGGGGAAGTGCCCCCGGAGCCATCTCCATCGACTCCATCACCATCTCCAGCGCCGCCGCCGCGCCGTGGCTGCAGCGGGCCGCCGTCTCCTCTCCGGGCTGCACCTCTTCATCAACCTCTCCATCAAGTGTGCTCACCATGACCATGTGTGAGTAGTCTCCGCCGAGGCTGAGGGCTCTACCGGTAGCTATGTGGTTTACCTCTCTCTCCCATGGTGTAATCTTTATGTGATCATGAGTATTGCTAGTATCGCTGAATTCATATGTAATGTTTATGCTACTCAAGTGATTGTATCTAGTTCCCGGAGTCATTGTGACAACACGGTATCAAGGTGACAGTGTGGGTACTTGTGTGTGACTCTATGAATAATTTACATATTTATCATGGCTTATTCTTGGGAATTGTGGTGTTTGTTTACTCAGACTTTGATGAGTGCTTTTGCAGCCCTACACATAGTACTCTTGTGTTATCAAGAAGGAGAATAATCCCGAGTACCATTTACTTGCATTCAGTTGTGCTAACATGTTGAGAGATACCACTAGTGAAAGTATGATCCCTATGCCTTGTTTCTAAGCATTGAAACACCGTTTACAACAAGTTCTGCTACATGTTTGCTTGCTGCCATTTTATTCCAGATTGCAATTACTACTTATAATCATCCATATTACTTGTATTTCACTATCTCTTTGCCGAACTAGTGCACCTATACATATGACAAGTGTATTAGGTGTGTTGGGGACAAAAGAGACTTCTTGTATCTTAATTGCAGGGTTGCTTGAGAGGGATATCTTTGACCTCTACCTCCCTGAGTTCGATAAACTTTGGGTGATTCACTTAAGAGAAACTTGCTGCTGTTCTACAAACCTCTGCTCTTGGAGGCCCAACACTGTCTACAAGAATAGAATCGTGCGTAGACATCACTATACTCTGATTTATCTTAATAATTAAGGTGTTATGATTTAGTTCGCATCTTGGTGGAGTATAAGTGAGATTAATAACCAAAAGATCTCTATGTTAGGACGTGATGCCCATATAATTAGTAAATTGATATCAAACTTTGTGTTGCAATCTCATATGTCAACTCTATGTGTCCATTGTCTGCCACACCATTAAAAGAGAGAGTGCATTTATGAAACCATGAACCCCGGTCCATTTTTAATCATAAGAAACACCTTTCCAACCACTTTTACCACTTTTCCATTTTCTGCAATTATTAAATCCGAAAATACAAAAACACTTTTCCATCTTGCATTCATCATAAAAAACCCAAAAATATCATTTATCATTGTTATCATCATCCTTGCACATTCATTCACCACCATTGCATATCTATTTCTTGTTTGCATTGCATATTTATCTTGATATCATTCATACACCTTGTGAACCACAGGTGAGGTTGAGGACCAAAACAATTAACCTTGTTTTGTAGGTGACCAAAAGAAGGATAGGAAGATAAATCTTCACTACTGATTCCCCGAGAGTTCGATATTAAACTCTCGAGTCACCCTCGTGGGGAAAACACATCTTCCACTTACTACACACTCTGCACTTGGAGTCTCAACCTAACCCATTTAATTTTGACGCAGGTAAACTATGCACCGGAGATCAAGACTGTTCATTGGGCAACAAGCTTGTTTTCTGGCGCTGTAGATCAACCTCTTCAAGTGCCATCAATAGGCCCTGCTCCTTCATCCTCGATGCCTCCGTGAGCCATGGTCCACGGACAGCCACAAGGATTGATAACCTTTCGCAAGGTGGTAGTATGCACCCAATACAAATATCGAAAAACATTTTAGCAATCACTCATAGTGAATTATTGTAGCTTACGAAAAATATATAAGGCGGTTCAACAGATAACTATCATATTCGTCATTCCACCTTGTGTCATAGTTTAAGAGATGTGTTTTGACTGTACAGTGCTCTCACTATTAAAAAAAATTAAATTAAAATACCATTTTTAAGTCACAAAAAATCTATTTTTTTATATGGACACATACGCATCTGCAGAGTCTAGTTCTACAATAGTAAGTTTTATTATAGGCTACATAAAAATCACAAAATCGTCATCTAACTTTTCGTGTTTTAGCACCGGGTGAGCACGATTCCTGGCCTCATAGAGTGAGGTTGCCAGATTGGCCCGGCCCAGTTACATGATTGCAGCGTATTTCTCTGCATGCCAGCCCATGTGTCTACCTTCTTTCGTCGGTTCTTCCGGCGTCATCACTCATCGGTCATCCCCATTACCAACGGCCGCCGCCTCCCAGCATCCACACTCGTCGGAGAGAGATCAAGTGCGCCCGTCGACATGGACGCCAAGCGTCGCCGAACCAACGAAGACGACCATGTACGTTGCGTCAAACAGGCGGAGGCCATGAAGCGGGACATACGCATCCTGCTTGATCAAATCTATGACTTCTACAAGGTGGCGCTCAATAGGCTGCCGGTGAAGCGGATCCCCCCGTTGGCGCCGCGCCTTCTCGAGGCCGGCGTGTGCCTCGGCTACCTCGACCCAGTCTCCAACATCATCGTCAACACCATCTCCTACTCCCCTTCGCCGTCGCCCAGCCCCGAGGATGAGGAAGATGTACCGACGAGGATGTCAATCTTGTCCAAGATCATCACCGACATTGACGGCCACAGAGTCTTGAAATTATCGCTGTTCCGATACACGGCACGGAGCGTGATGGTCGCGCGGCGGTCTCTGGAAGGCCTGGTGAGCTTCCTCATCTACAACTACCGCTACCTTCCGGAGGCGGAAGCCCTGCGCTACCTGCGCCTGGCCGGGGCTGACCTCCTCGTCGCCGTGCGGCTTATCGACCAAGATCGTACCAAGAGCTCGCCTTCAGTGTCCGGCACTTGGCTGCTTCACGCCAAGCCCACGTTCAATGTCACCTCCCCTACCGCCAAAATAGCCCTGTCCTGTGCAGCCGCCTCTGCTAGGCATCCCGAACCAGAAGTCCTGGTGAGCTCCACAATGTCAGTGGCATCTCGGCTGGTCGAGGTCTCTAAATTTCTTCAGGGTTATGATATCCTCTCCACTGAAAACATAAGTTGCCTCCACCAGTTGGTCAGGGAAGCGCCTCTGAATATGGACACCAAGAGCATATGGCGTCCCCTGCATCTTGCAGGTTTACGTCTTGCTGCTGGGAAGAGGAAGAGGAAGAGGAAGCAGAAGTTGAATGAGAAGAATAGGAAGAAGTGGAAGAAGGAGGAGAGGACATTTGGATTTACACAGGCTCTGAAGCTGTTGCTTCTCGACAAGATCCATGTGTTGTACCTAGAGGGTATTTCCGGCTATCCGGAGATGCCTTGTGCAAGCGTCTCCGCTGCAGCCTCCTCAGGGCTGGCTATTGCTATGGACCAATGGATCCTGTCTCAAACATCATCCTTAATACCGTCTGGTATGACTCTACATTCTCCACACGCCATGAGTTTGAGCTTGGCTTTGATGTGGACATGATATGCACCAATGCCCTGATACGCATTGAGTGCTGCTCTATGTATGGCCTCATCGCGTTCATCCGTGCCTACTTCAGCACTCTAACAGAGCACGATGCCATAGAGTACCTGCTCATAAACAATGCTGACATCTGGTCAGCCATTAAAATGGCAGAAGTTGATGGCCATGCTATGTGTTTTGACAACAACGCCTATAAGGAAGCAGCGCTTGCTTCATGGCACCCTGACCCTGATGCTCTGGTAAAATTCTTTCGTCATCCATAATCATGGAACCCACCGAGTCACCTGTGCCGACTTTTGTACTCATGAACTGCGGAATTGAGCGCCTCGCCATGTTGATTTCACCCAAATATTCGCCTACCAAGTCAGAGGAGCAGATTCAGCAGCACAATGATGTGTCCCCAAGCTCAGAGATCTTGTCCAAAACCAGAAGAGTTCATTTGGGAGATTCAAAAGAAATTTAAGGTTGACCAGGGATTCTTTGTCAGGAAGGTCAATGCAGCGTTGTTCAAATACAGTCAGGAAACAGGGGTTTGTGCCTTTACTTTTTGTTATTTGGTTTCTTGCTTTGTAGTTACTACTATATGTACTTATTTCTGACATTTGCTTGAATATCTTAGTGATGTGCTCCCTCTTCTTCCTTGCTATATATAGGTGCAGTATGAACTTCAGGTTATTTGCGGCGTGAATCCTGTTGTGGCTGAAGGTGCAAGTGTTGCCCTTTTTAAGAAGAGAGGCAAATTCGAGTACTCTCATATCAACTTCTGGGCAACGCCCAAGGGATCAAACTTTTGTGCCCCAGGTCCAGTACTATTCTTTGCTCAATGTAGCAATGGTGATAAAGATGAGGATGAAAGACCATCCATGTGCGTCCCTGTATCGGGTTGTTGGATATCGGATGGTATACTCTATTATCCACACAGCTCGTATCTCATGGCATTTTCCTGTATATTTTTTCAGTAGGCAATTTTTTTTTTGCCATGCATTTGAAAACGTGTCCTTCCTTTTCACCTGCAATAGCCTTACCTTAGCAAAGGTTGACTCCACAAGATTCTAATATATTACTGTATGAGAAGAAACAAGAACAGAAGATAGCACCTGACTACTCATGATTATATTTTATTTATTTTAAACTGTAAGTTTTTTATGCTATGAGTTTCCTTATATGCATTCATGTTCAGTAGATTTGTCTCGAACAATACTCTACATCTGCATATTCAGCGCTATGTATAACTTTCAAGGAGCAAAAACATCTGCCATGGCATGCACTAAACGAAACAGTTATGTTTAGCAGGCATAACTCTATTATGTTTCAAAGTTGAGCCACATCTCGAACGTCAGAACTCAGAACTTAGAAATTAATGATCTGAAAGTATTATGCACCTCTAGAAACACTTATCCTGGCATTTTTCCTAATATGTTGTATTCCCGAAATAACTATGGAACCCGAGATCCACAAGGAAGAAAAGTTTATCTCTTAAATTAGATGTATCCGATCAAATCGATGGATCGAACTTAAACGAGCTTTGCTTATTTTCCAAATTCTAACCCATTTACTAATATATTTTTCATTTAGTTTCTATAACCTAGAAGCGTGCTTTCTTCATCTCTGCATTTCTCTAGTCCTTAATGAGAATGGAAAGGATAGAAACTATGTTGCCCTGCCGTCTGCTCCTGATCAGTTTCTATCCTTAGTGCCGTCTCATCAGGGGTGAGATTTTTGTGTCATCACTACTTGAGAAAAAGGGGAAACACATACAGGTCAAAGCCTCGCTTCCAGCGACATTGATAATGTCTTGTGTTTATAGGATTATGGGTTTCTTAAACTCAGTTGTTATTTTGCTGCTCTTTTTCATATATTATATGGAGGCATAATTAGCTTTGCTATATCAGTCTCTTCGTAAATCACTGTTATCAATCCATACAAGAATTATTTACTGCTGGCTATAGCGAGGGAAATGTATGCTTACTGGTGCAATTTTAGTAATCAGAAGTATGCATAGCATGTGACTACCGTACTGCAGATTCTTGAATCTACAAATTCCATTTGTTGACAAGAACTCAGGCACTTTTTATTTTTTAAGCATTTGGTTATTTGATATACTCTGCAGAAAATCATATTTTCCATGCATAAGATTGTCTTTTTTCATGTAAATGTTGATACTCTACTTACTTTTGTTTCGAGGAAAGTTCGCTGCTTTAACTGTGAGCGTAAAGGAATAAAAATTGTTCATCCATATCATGAATCTTATCATGGGCGTCACGATGACTTTATGGAAATGGCTCGAGGAAACCATGACTTCCAATATGAAGATTTTATCGGCTCGCGTGATTTCTATGCTCATATGAAGTGCACCTTGAGGGAGGATTGGATATTTTTTGATCCAAACATGGACGCGAAAATTTCTCAACAGATTCCCATTTATGACTTGGCTACAGCCAAGAAGCGGTTTAAGAACAGGATCTTTTGACATGGTGCTGCTTGTGAAGATGGTTTGTTATAGCTGAAAGAAGAGTTCATGTTTTCTTGTATCTGGAGCTATGCAACGTGGTATTTTTTCTTTCTTTCTCAGTATAGTAATTAAGTGATGTGACTAATTGGCTGATTGCTCATCTACGAGCTCTCTTATGTTCTGTTTGTTTACTCGTCGCAGCATGAAAAACATGTCTGTCTGGTATTCCTTGCTGATAGGATGAATCCCCGTTGTTCAGGAAGGGCCCGAGAGATGCACATAATTTTCCTTGAAGTACACAGTTTCTTATTCTGGTTTAGATCGAATTAGACAGTTTGTTGGATCTTGTCGTCAAGTTTTCATTGAAAAGTCGTTCTAGTAATCTGAAGTTTGTAGCAGGTGTAATCCTCACTCTTGCAAACATGGAATGATACTCTCTACACTAGAAGAAGGAGATACCAGCATACGTTGCGTCCGTAGAACAGAACACACAAAGAGAACACGAAAGGGAGAACAGTAGAACACGCCTCTGTGATAGCTTATGCCCAATCTTAAGCTCGTCGGCTGTCCTTGAGTTCAGCTGCGCAATGGTAGTGTTTTTTGTGTTGAACACTCTGTCATTCCTGGCATGCCACAGTGTCAGTAAGGACGCGCGAAGCAGATTGGCCACGTATGTTTGCTGAATTTTGCCTGAGCTACGGTAACGAAACCGGTGATGGAGGATGACCTCCTGGCTTGTTCCAGAGCACACCAAGCTTGCGCCATATAAAATCTGAGTTCTTGCAGTGCAGGGCTGGCAATATGGTCCATGGACTCCAGAGCTGGGCAAATATCGCAGCTTCTATAGTTGATCCTACGATCTTACCTGTTCTTAATTTTATTCAAGAAGACTTTTCACAAGTCTATACAAATCTCCCCTCGCTTGCTGCAGAGGTAGAGCCTCATGTCTTAAATATTTCTTTGAAGCTGCGCCTACCTGGAAAGAGGAGGCTGAAAATAAGAACGAGGAGCAGACTACTAAAATTTCGTTGTAAGCATGTACTGAGATACACGTATAATTGTACCAGCCTGCTGCACACTTGAAAATTACAAACAAGCAAGGACGAGGCCGAGAACTTGCCTGTGCCAAGATGTTTAGGAGGGTGGTTGTACCCCCAGCCCATCAGAGTTCAAACCCCAGATTTGATGTTGGTGTTTCTCATTTAGGCGGAATATTCTTCAGTGGGAGGCGACGTTCCCGTCGACAGCGAGGCGCCTGTGGTGACTTCGTCAATCTCAAGACTCAACCCGCCGGCTCGGTATTACGGAGGTGCTCATAGGGGTATGGTGTGCGTGTGTACGTTCATAGGGTGAGTGTGTGCACGTGTATATGAGCGTCTGTGTTGTACTGTGTTTCGCAAAAAAAAAAAAAAGGACGAGGCCGTGCACATTACAAATTTACAATCCTGTGGAAGATTCTTGTACAAGTTGCGAATTCTGGGACAGTGTATTGTCAAGCGGTGATTACCACCACCACCACGCATGGCAGTCCGACCGACTCCGGCTATCTTATCGCCCAGCGTCTGCCGCGGTAGCCTTCTCCACGTCGGCAGTCTTCGCCGTCGCCTTCTCACCAGCGGCATCAGCAGTGTTGTCACTATACTCTTCGCCGCTCAGATCGTGCGCGACGTCGTACGTGGCGTGCAGGCCGACGAGAACGTAGTAGATCAGCATGATGGCGGTGCAGATGCCGAAACGGATGAAGGCCTGCGAGCCAAGGGAGCCCATGAGGAACAGGTTCGTGGCGATGGAGAGCGACGGCAGCCACGGCACGAGCGGCACGCCACACACCTTGGGCGCGCGCGCCGCCGGCACCGTCAGCTGGATGCCGAGCGTCCCCAGCACCCACGCCGGCACCAGCACCACGTACCCCGCCCACCGGTCGGGCGCCGCGCCCCAGCACGCCGCGATGCCCGCCGACGACGCGATGATCACCAGCAGGAACGCCACGAACCGTAGCGCGTGCGTCCGCGTCGTCACGCCCCTCGCGTAGTACCTGCGGACCAGGAGCGCGGTGGCCAGCATCATGAAGATGAAGAGCGTGCTGATGGAGAGCAGGCTGGCCAGCACGTCGAGGCTGGAGAACAAGGCGATGCAGGCGCTGGCGACGGCGATGAGTATGTTGGCGTTCACCGGCGTGCCCGTCCTGGGTGCACCAGCCCGAACACCGGCGGGATGATGTGGCTCCGCGCGATGTGCGTCGTGTACCGCGCCTGCCCCAGGGCGCCCACCATCAGCACCGTCGTCATCCCCTTGAGCGCGCCCAGCGCCACCACGTACTTCGCCCAGTGCATCCCCACGTCGCTGAACGCCACCGAGTAGGCCGCGCTCCGGTCGATCGCCGTGTACGGCCGCATCATGCTCAGCACCAGCGCCATCAGGCAGTAGATGACCGTGATCGCCGACATGCATGGACCCCAGGAGCCCCAGCGGGATGTCCCTCGACGGGTTCCTCGTCTCCTCCGCCATGGTCGCGATGTTGTCGAACCCGCCGTACGCGAAGTACACGATCGCCGCCGCCCGGAACACGCCCGGCACGCCGTACAGCATGAACGGGGTGAGGTTTTTTTGGTTCGCGTGGAGGAAACCGAACACGATGATGAACAGTATCACCACCACGTGGACTGCGGACGCGACCCAGTTGATCCGGGAGGTGCCCTTGGCGGTCAGTATGGCAAGCGTCGCGGTGACCGCGATCACCACCACCGCGATGGGGTCCAGCTCGTTGTACCCCTCCGCGAGCGACGTGTGTATGCGCAGCGAGCTCGCCGGCTTGTTGATGAGAGACGCGAGGTACGAAGTCCAGGCGCGCGCCACGGCGGCCGTGCCAGTGATGCTCTCCAGGAGGAGGTTCGCGGCCGCGATGAAGGCCGCGACGTCACCAAGCTCGACGCGGAGGTACGCGAAGGAGCCGCCGGCCACGGTGATCTCCACAGCGAACTCGGTGTAGCAGAACACTGACAGTATGGCGGAGAGACCGGAGGCGACGTAGGAGAGCACGATGGCGGGGCCGGCGTGGTCGTGCGCCTCCTGGCCGGTGAGCACGAAGATGCCGGTGCCGATGACGGAGCCGAACCCGAACCACGTCAGATCCCACCACGTGAGGCAGCGGCGCATCTCGTTCTCGCTGCGGCGACGCAGCGCGCCGAGCTCTGTGGCGTCGGTGGAGCGGCCGGTGAAGCGGTCACGGAGCCTCGAGGGTGTAGCGACCAGAGCGGAGCGGTACGCGCCCCAGCTCGCGAACGACGGCTCTGGGAACAAGTCGTCCTTGTGCCACCGCCAGTAGCTCCTGCCGGCGGCCGCTGGCTTGACCCCGTACTGGCGTACTGTTCCTGCGGCGTCTCCGCGGACGCCATGGCTCTCCGAGCTTCTGTACTGGTCACACGCCTTTGGTCTGTGGACTTGAAATTAACGGGGGAAGGGCAGTGTGGTGAACTGCAGCTTCAGCTTCAGGCTTCAGCTTCAGCCGTGGAGATATAGTGGTTGTCAAGCGTAGCTTGGTCCGTGAGTGAGACCTGAATCGTCCTTGTTTTGTAGCTTTGCGCTCGAGTCTCATTCTCCAATTCGGCTGCATTGCATGAACTATCTCAATATTTTCCGCCAAGTGACGCCCCGGCACTTCAGGGAGATCCGGCGAGTCGTTGTTGCTTCTGAGAGGACGTAAAAGGTCTTGCATTTCCAATTTTCCATGGTGAACTTCTTGCAGAAAATGCAACTTACAAATGCTTTACGCTCAGTGCATAATTTTTCAATAAATATTCAAATATCAATGCATTATCAACGACTCGCATATATATTTTGTTATCACGTACTAACAAGAAATTTTTCATCTCGTCATAGATTTATGTAATTTATTTTGCAGATTCACGTACTAACAAGAAATTTTGTACATGCATCGACAAAAAAATTAAAACCACGTATTGACTTTTGTTTTGTTTTATCAACACATCAATCAGTAGTAATAATATTGTTCGTTGGATGCAACGTTCATGATAAGCGGGGAATATCCTCCTAGTTGTGGAAAAATTAAAACCACACATTAACATATCTTTACATTTCTTGGCATTAACCAATCAAGAGGAGTAGTTTTAAATATCTGCACCAAATGAAAGTATGTTGGTGGCAACTTGGCATTAGGATCTTTATCTAAAAAACTTGGCATTGGGATGCAACTTTTGCACCTTAACTTGGCATGTCTCTCAACTGCACTGATGTGGCTTGCATTTCTTATTCATATGTTTTAACGGGTGATGCATTGCACTGGTTGGCCGATGAACGCAACAAGCGCACTGATTGGCCTAATGATCAGTTCAGATCTAAAGGTCCTTGGAACCGAGAATAAATGAACAGTAGAGCCAATTGATGTATCAGCTTGAAACAGTTCAACTGGTAGGAAGATTAGGTAGCCTTGGACTTCAGAGAAACATGGCCAGTTCACTAGCTTCAGAGAAACTGTAAGTGTGACATGTGCAACCATAGCGAGGATCACGGTCATCTTCTCCTCCATTGTTTTTTTTTTAGAGCAACCTCCTCCATTGTCCAAATGCAGCATTTGTGTGGTGTTGTACTCTCTCCGTCCGGAGTATGAAATATGAACAATGTCTGCGACTGTGAGTGATCTTACTGAATTGCACTAAACTCTTTTTTTTGGTCCTTATGCAGATATATCGAGTGGAGAATTGCAAGAAGATCTCAAAGAGCTGAAATAAGGCGTGGTGCAGCTATCAGTGTTTCAGTAGATATGTGTTTTGTGTGGTAGCTGTTACTTTTCAGGCCGATTTTCTTCCTGGAATGTTTGAAGTTCACCCTGTAAGCTGGTGTACACAGAAAAAGCCTATCGTTTGTTGTTTGTGTCTTTCAAAATAAGATGGGTTGCTGCGGCCTGAAGTGCTCTAAACAATGATGAGCGCAGCAGAATCAGGCACAATTTCCTGACCATGGGTATAGCGAAAAATTGGCCCAACGACGGGTCGAGGAGCTGAGCACGCGTAAAGATTGACAAAGGGACCTTTTGTCCTAGAAGTTTAAGTTTGGAACTATATTCTTGGAATGTTCTGAACTGATCAACCGATCATGCATGGTCCAAAAATATAATCTTGATGTGGCGTGCACCGCTGCTCACTTGATGGTTCCAGCAATACATTTTCTTCCAATAATCACGCATATATACCCTCATGACAGAGATGAAAATGGGTCGTCTATCAAGTTCAGTACCCGGCAATGGATCTACAGTTCTGCACTGGTGATGACTGATGATAGATGAAATCCCTGGACCCTACCCTTGAAAAGGATAATCTCGTTACACTACGCACAGCGATCGAGATCGAGAGGGTGCGGACACAGGACAAGATTTGCAAGTCGTTAACAAGTTCTTGCGCTGACTGTCTGTTATGGAGATGAATATGATTGGCTGCCCGGCGAGCGGAATCGCCGGAGATTCTGGGTCGATCGTCCACATCCTTGGGGACGCAATTAGTCGTAAACAAGGTTCTTGGCTCTATATCCATGGAAGCACATGCGATGATGCCAAAATTCAAACAAAAGTCCTGCAGCTAAGCAAGGATCCAAGACGGCAAGACGCGCCCATCCCACGTCATCGTCGCGGACCTCGCCGGTGCGCGTGCGTCTCTTGCGGTTGGATTCGCTCGCGTTTTGTTTGCCCGGGTGATTGCCCAGTGAGTGCCCATGATCGAGAGATCTCGTTCGGGTGAATTTTTTAGAGTTTAAAGCATTACAACCGTCCTCTGTATAACTAGGGTGAATAGAATATTTGAGAGTTTTACTACAGATCTTTACCAACAGCTTTCTTCCGTGCCTGCTAGACTACGCCGGCCCGAGAGAGACAGTGGCAGCTTGAGCAAGCAAGGCAGGAGGAGGATCGATCATCGACGCCTAACGGAACGGCTAGCTTGAGCTTTCATCCGACAGGCACCTTTTGAAAATACTAGTTGAAATTCAGCGCGGCGGCACGCCGCGGCCTTTGTGATAATTTTAGGGAGAGTGCAATAAAAAAGAGAAGAACGATCTGTCTGATTTATAGAATGTAATCCTATAGGACATGATATTCCAATTGTATAAGTTTCTTATTCCTATGCATTTCCTATCCTATGAATCTAGTGAGCAAGAAAAGCAAAAATGAAGTACCAACATCAAAGACGATTAGATAAAATAGTAACATAGTAAAGCATCAAGTGAAAGTAATTAAGAATTAGGAGATCAGGGGACCCATGACAGGATTGTGCATACCTTCTCTAATTTAGTAATTAAGAACATAGTAAAGCATTTTTCGTAAAGCATCAAGTAATGAGCTGTATTAGAGGCTATACAAAATATGAGATGTATCACCGGTATCAGAAGTGTGCATACCTTCTCTAATTTAGTAAACCGAATAAACATAACCCATGACAGGATTGCCCCACAATTAGCTAAAAAAATATATTATCTTTCGTAAATCTTGAAGGGAAGAAAAGCACCGGGTGGCTGGAAGCAGGAACATTAATATTCTGCAATTCGACTATGACCATCTTCAATGCTTTCATTCTAATAATCAGATTCAGCACACACGAAAAAGATACCAGAATGTAAAAATACATGGCAGATTTATGCAGTATTAATAATGAGAAAACATTACGCATCACAAACCTACTTATCATTTGGAACCACATATGGTAAAATTGTTCCCTATCCATCTAAAACAAAGTTAGAAAATCATCCTATTAGCTAACGTAATCACTGTCAGGAATTCGGCAAAAAACTGTGTGACCATGTATTCTAAATAACAGGATGAGAGCACCAAAATCGAAAAAACAACCAAATATTGTTTTTAGTGAAGATATACCATATCTGCATGTTTAAAAAGTAGATAGGAAGGGGAGCACAACCGTAATATCCTAAGATGGTGGCAACAAAGATAAAAACTGTTGATTCAGTCAGCCAAGGAAACCTCAGTGTATTTCAATTGAATCCAAAAGGCGATTTAATTCGCCTACTGTGCAGCATAAAGTGATGTAGGAAGGTTGTAAAAACTCTTGCTGTTCATACGGAGATGAACGAAAGGAACACAGAGAAACAGTATCATAGCAAGTATATCAGTCTGTACCCTCTTGAGTGGGTGGAGATGAGTACGGGCGAAATGATGTTTACCTGCAAATCAATATTTGATATAGTAAATATCTTAGGCCCATTTATAATGGACTCAATCAAATCTGCTAAAGGTATCTCGAAGAACATTGAAATAGTAGAACTATTGTGCTAAATACCACCTACCAAAAAATGCAGTGTCACTACAGAATCAAAAAATGCAGTGTAATTAAATCTTATCAGTGGAGGAACAACAGACATCCACTTGTTAAGAAAATGTAGGAGTATATCTTTCACAATATATGAATTAGGTTGTCAAGCTGGTCTAACTTTTGAGCATAACAGCATGACGATGATCACAATATGACAACATGGACTAAAATAGGATCCATGATCATTCACATCGTGTTTATAATTACATTCTTTGCTCGATCACTTCTATATTTAGATATTAGCATTAAACGTTATTTCACTCGAACACTTCTAGAATTATACTTCATCAAATTATGGAGTAGCATCGTCACACAGCCTCCATTGTGGTGCCATCTTCATCCCCAAAATATATGTGTCCAATGGTCACAAATATGACGTGAATCTATTTGGGTGCAAAATATTGGAGAATATTGGTACATGAAACAAAATCTAGTTAGAATTATCATCTTTGGATAGGAAAATGAACACAAAATCAGTAAATTTGATCGTGAGCAACTAAGTTTCTTTAACTTAGAGTATAGTACGCCAAATTATGATGTCGCATTCATACATGTAGGACATTAAATGTCCTGTCGTCATATATTGTATGGTATCACAATAACCTATTAAACATGATTTTGTATAGAATAATGTCATACATGGCTAAAATCATGAATTACATAAACCAATAGTAACCCTAATTTATTCATGAAAGAAAAGTAAATATCAGGCTTGAACTAAGGTTATATTGATCAATGTAGACTACAAACAACCTCACAACGTAAGCAACGCCTGTCAAGTTTAGTTTCAGCCATTTTACTCGCAAATGCAGTAAGATTGTAGCTAATAGAGCTTGATGGAGTTGTGCAGGGAGCACCGATGTCATAACCTATAGTACAGCTGCGAAAATAAGCAAAAAAAAACATGGACTTGTCCCGGATATCATATCCATCAATCCCGGATATCATATCCATCAAAGTGCATACCCTGAGTAAATCGAAATAATAACATGCAGTTCAAAACCTACATGGAAGGAACTGAATACAAAATATGAGAGAAATCATGGAACAAATGAACATGAACCACACTATGCAAGATTATTTATCAGGACACAATAATCTTTTTCTAGTATAATTAATTCTCAAGAAAAGACGCTATAAATATTACTACAAAACGACACATGCATAGCAGATTCATAGAACTGCAGGTTATCTATGATGTCAAACTCTGAACCTTAAAGAATTTGTGCAGGATGGTGCCTCCTAATGATTGAATTGAAATTGATGGTCCCTGGTTAATACCAGTACTACTTTCTGTATCTTGATTTTTTTTGGATCAAGTAGCTGCTCCGAGCTGTGCAACAGGTCGCTGCTCCTACGCCCACGCAAATGCCTCGGCTCTCCACCTGCGCGTCCATGGCTGCTGCCTCTCCGTTCTAACCGAGAGAGAGAAAATTTTGAGTGGAGAAGAGAGATCACGCAGGAGAGGAGATGGGGGAAGAGATTACCTCGGGCTGGCTGCCTACGCTGGCCTTCATCCGCCATCCTGGTCGCAGTAGATGGGGCCACCGCTGCGCAGTTGGTTCGATGGCCGGAAGTGGGGAAGACCGCCGCGTCCGTTGATCCGCGAACTCCGGATGGTTTGGAGGGAGGAGGCGACCGGAGAGGGACGGGACCGGGTCACCGGCCGGCCGGAGCGACGGCCATCTTGGAAACACGGAGCCCCAGAGGAGGTCGCAGGCGAGCAGCACCGCCTGCCGGATCCAGTGCACCGCAGCCAGCAGCTGGTCCCTGTCCGACGCCGCGCGGCGGAGCCTGCTCCGGTTTCGATTCGGTCCGGGGCGGGCAGAACGCGGCACGGCGGCGAGCGAGCACAGCGGACGGCGGCACAACGGCACGGGCGGGTCGGGAATGGAGGTTTGGGTTGCGCACGGCCGCATCAGGCGAGGAGGAGTGAATCGCCGGGGTAGGAATGGAGAGGACTGCGACGCGCGTCGTCTGCGCCACAGCACAGCGGCGAGGTGGCCGGGCCTCGCCGGATTAAAGGGGCAACGGCGGCGGCGGCCAGAGTCGCAGGAGCGAGAGCGAAAGGAGAGAGGAGAGTGCCGGGGTGTGAGGTTTTTTTTTGCAATTTAGTACGTGTCCTTCTCGAGATTTTCGAATCGACCCACCGGCTCGCGATTGCCTGGACTGCGGGTTTGATATGTAGTTTTGGGAGGGGTTTTTCTGTAAAACTGTCACGAGCGTGTAGTGAGGGCCGTGCGATCGGCGACGGACGGTGCAGATCGCGGACTGTAGAACACTGTAGCAGACTGTAGCTGCTACAGTGCGTGAGGGGCTGAGAATTCGCGATTTATTCCAACTTTTATATAGTGAGTAATAATAATAATAATACACGACGACTTGCGCGCCGGCGTGCGCGAGGTGGGCACGATCCTGAGTTCCAGACCCATCACGATCTTGTGTACAGTGACATGAAGAGGTGTGGAGGAGATGAATCCGTATGCTTCTTTTGACGTGGCTAGTATAGTGTACTGTTGACGTTTTGCTTTGGGTCAATTTGCCAAACAGGTCTGTTAAGATCTCGTTTGGCAGCCATTATTTCAACCAGAGCTGATTCAATCGTGATTCCAGACTCAGAGCATCTCCAGTCGGACCCCTCATAGCCAGCCCAAACGTTCGGGCGGACTGCCCGGACGGCCTTTGGGCCAAAATCGTCCGCCCAGCCGCGGCCCCCAAACTGACCCCAAACGCCCGGGCGGTCCGGCACACCCCAAACCCAGCCCATATGTGGGGAGGGTTTGGGGCGGCCCGGACGCGTCCGCCCTCAGGTCGCTGACAACGTGGACCTACCCATTCGCACCATAAATCGGGCGGAACCCTTGCCGGCTGCGGTAGATATTTTGCACACTCCGCCAGCTCCTTCTTCTTCCTCCGTCCCTCCAGCTAGCTCCGGCGGCCCCGCCCCACCATTTCGGTCGCCCCACTCGCCGGCTCCGTCTGCAGATCCTGCGATAAGATTTTGGCCATAGGATAGCTCCGTCTCGGCCGCATCTCGACGGATCTGGCCGTATTCCGCCACCACCTCTGCCTCCGTAGCCGTCGATCCTCCCCAGCTTCTCCTCCGAGACCATGGTTTCCTGGAGAAGGACTCGGTCGGCCCCTACCGGAAGTTGGAGGAGAAAATGATTAAGGTTGAAGAAGAGAAGATGATTCTACTAGATAAGAAGATGACAAATGAGTTGAAGGTAGCGGACATTGACGACAAGTACAAGCGCAAGAAGAGAAATGTCTAACAATGTCGAAGAACTTCAAAAAATACATCGTAAAGAAGGAGATACTTCTTAACTATGCATTGGGAGCTATAGTTATATTAGTTGTAATTATTATTGCTATGTACGCTAGTTGTTCATGCACTAGATAGAGGTTTACGTAATGCAAAACGAAGTTGCATGGGCTGCATGTAATTGGGGGTAAGAATATGAGGAGTATGGTTGTAGAGCACTACTTTTTGGGGATGTCCGGTCGGTGTCCGCAGACGCGTCCGGACGCGTCCGCGGACACTATGGGGGCGGATTTGGGGATGCGGTTGGAGATGCTCTCAACGCTGGGAATCCTAAACATCATTTCAACTGGAATTCCAATAAATTGGTTTGTATGTTAGGTCAATCCCTAAGCCTAAGCCTAACCCTATCAAAATGAAGTAAGATGATGACATAAGTCCCTAATGAAATGAGTGTGTGTGTGCCGAACGAGGTCCAAGATATTTTCTTTGACTAACTCAACTTCTTGGATTGGAAGGGATTACTATTCAAATATTCGGTTTGTGTTGCAAATGATTGAATTAACTAAGAGTGTTTCTCGAGAACTAATCGAGGCTAGGAGATTACCCACAATTCAATAAAGGTTTCAATAATTCCACAAAGCCAATAGAATTTTGGCAAATAGAAGAAGAACAACTAATTAGGATTGTGACTAAGAAGGTGGAGTTACTTACCATAGTTTTTTCGTCTCTATAAGCTTCTTAGTGTTCAATTACTATGTATGTGACATGTAATGATTTGGTTACATGTTTGATAAATTGTAATGTTCTAGAAAATGGGCTTGCGGAAACACACAATTCCTTCGAAGATGCTTGGCCCATGTGTCGTTATGTTCCCGAGCGACATGGCGAGCGACCAAACTCTAGACCGTCAGCAACCCTCCCCCATTTCCATGGACTCAACGCTTGAAGCACTCCAATCTGTGGGACGGCCCCGCTAGCTCTCCACCTAAAGGTTTATTGATTTTTTTTTTCGGTGTTGCTGTTGATCTGTCAGGGATAAAATGTGTGTTTTTCTGAGTTTTTTCTATTACTTTTCATAATTTTTGTGAAATCAACATAAGTTCTCTGGATTTAAATAAATGGTCATAAATTTAAAATAGTTTGTATAGTTCAAAAACATGTTCATAAGTGCTTTAAATATGTTCCTACAGTTTAAAAATGTTCTCATGGTTACAAAAAGTTCACGAGTTCATAAAATAATAGTTGTGTGGTTTTCGATCGATCGTCATATAGGCTTGAATCATACATAAAATAACTTTGATTTGCGTGATTCATATGCCAACTTACATGTATCAAAATCGATATCAAATCAACTATTTGGCAACTTCATAACAAATGTTCCATATTTATAGAAAAATGGTCATGAGTTCAACAAAATTTTACAAGAACTCATAATAAATCATTTACCATACAAATACAAATATTCATGTGATTTTCTGAAATCGAAAAAATAAATTAAAAAGAACTAGAAAGAAAGCAAAAGTAAGAAAACATGAAAATAGAGTTACAAAAGTAAACTAAAATAACAAGGAAAAATAAAGTAAATAGTAAGAACAAACGTAAATAATGAACCAGAAAAGCGGGAAAAGTGTACAACCGGACACTAGATGTTGAACCAAGTACACAGGGGAAATAACCCGAAAGTTTTCGAAATCTCCACAAACCAAATATAGAAGTGTTAATGGGCCGACCAGGTGCTTAACCAATCGTTGGGAAGGGGTACACGTCAGGTGATGTGAGCGTCAAATAGGATTTTCTGTCAGTGACGGGAATTGCTATACAGCGCCCGTTAGCGACGGTTCAAAGTCTTGCCGCCTACACGCTCGCGTTGCTGAGCCTGGTCCATATGCTTGCGCTTGGCTTCGTAACGTTTTGGTTCGTTCGTTATTTTGTTTTGATAGCTTTTGGTTCGTTCGTTTAGGTCTGTAGTTTGTAGTCTGTACATACAGAAACGTTTCAGCAAAAGTTACATTACGAAAATTTCGAAAGTTGTAAAGATTTTGAATATGAACATTTTTTAATATGAACATAATTCAAATTTGAACAAATTTTATATATGAAAATTTTGAATATGAAAAATCGATTTTGAACGAATTTTGAATATGAACAATTTTCGCATTTGAGCAATTTTCGAAATTTAATAAATTTTGAAAACGAACAAATTTTGAATTTGTTCAATTTTGAATTTTGACCAAATTTTAAGTTTGAACATGTTTTGAATATGAACAAATTTTGAATTTGAACAATTTTCAAATATAAACAAATTTTAAACTTGAATAACTTTCGACGAACAAATTTTTAATTTGAACAACTTTCCAATATGAACAAATTTTGAATGTGAATAATTTTCAAATATGAACAAATTTTATATTTGTACAATTTTCGAATGCAAAAATTTCAAATTTAAATGATTTGAAATTTTTGAAAAAAAAGAATCTGAAAATTTCAATTTGGAACATTTTTAATTCATCTAAAAAATGGGAAGAACAAAACAGAAAAGGGAGATAGAAAATGGAAAAAGAAAAGAAGATGAAAAACGATTTGTGAACTAAATGGGTCAGGCCCATCAAGGAGCTTCTTCAGGCGGCATGATCGTACCGTGCCGCTAATGAGCGGTATATAGGATTCAGCGTTAGTGACCGTATAAGTAGGCGGCTCGCAGGCCAGAGATACCGGCACACAGACCCCCATTACACCTTCCACCATCACGCGTGGGTTGGGCCGACGATGACGGGCCGGCCTGGCCTTGGTGCTTTTAGATTGTAGTAGCAGTAGTAGCAGTACCCCGTATTATTCTCAAAAAAAAAAAGCAGTACCCCGTATTTAGCAAATACAAAACAGAAAAAAAAATCAAATTGAGAGAATCGGCGGTTTGTGCGCGAGGAGTAATAGATAACTTATGTTTCTTTCTAGCTTTCTAGTTAATGACATGCTTCTACCTTCTCTGTTTCTGCGTGAGCATCTTTCTATTTTTACGCGGGTATTGTTTTCTTACGGATTCTTCTTACCTTCTTGATGGTGTTGGTGTACTAAGCTTGGCCGGGATGTTGCATTTTATTTTGTTTTCTTCTTTGCTTAAACTGGTATTTCCGTATATAAAAAAACAGGTATTTTCGGTACATTATATTAATTTCTATATTTTTTATAAAGAGAATATATTAATATTGAGCATATATCAATTACATCTAGACTCTGTTTTTGTGTGTGTGTGTTTTTACATCTAGACTCTGCAACAACCTAACGTTAATAGCTAGTCGAGATGTTAAGAATTCATACAACCAAAAATAAAGAAAAATATACCGGCCAAACAGATAATCGAATCAGCAGCAGTTACCACCACCGAAGCCCACACCTTTTCTCTCAAAGATAAATTGATTTGCTCGACCTCTAGTATAGGTTTTCAAAAGGTAGAGCGCACTGGATGCCTTGCTTGCGGTATCAAAAAGATAGTTCAAAAGGAGAGCGCCATGCATGCAGAGACGATGGTGCTACAAATCTCCGAATATAATCAAAAGAGAGGCATGGAACGAACACAGATTGGGTCTCAAGACGATCGCAGACCATAGTTCGAGCAGAGAGCTCCAACAGGCACATCCGCACATGGAATCCTCTCTCTGCACGCCATCGCACGGCACGGTAACTGGAGCACATGCCGCTCCGGCTGCCACCCTACGCCGTCTCGTCCTTCCCCGTGCCAGCACGTCGGCGTTCACGCAGACGGCACGCTGGAGGGCTCGCGCCGTGCGCGGCCAGGTGAGGAATGCACTGCTGCCAAGGACTGCACTGAGGAATGGCGCCGGCGTGGCGCTCGCGCTGGCCCTTGGCGGCGCCTCGTGGTCAGCTCGCAGCGGTGGCGCCGGAGCCAGCGCCGTCCTAGTGCAGCCGGTCACGGTGTACACGCTCAACGCCGTCACTGACGGAGCGGAGCGTGGCAGTAGCACCCCGGCGGCGGCGGCTGTCATGAAGAAGAGCGTCGACGCGCTCTCGGACTCGTTGTTCCGGCGTGAGGACGCGCCCAGGGACCACGCCACGCTCATGGACCTCGTCTTCGAGCAAGTCACCAAGGAGGTTCCCTTTCATCTTGTGCAATGTTATTGCTTTGTTACACATCATACATGAGTGCATGGCATGCCCATGATCGAGTTCGAGTTTATGTTTGTACCATGCGCAGCAAATCGGCGACAGGGGAAAGCTGACGAGCCTGTTGCAGAAGGAGTGGTCGGCGTCCCGTGACTCGGAAAGAAAGCTCAACCTCGGCTTGCTGCTCACTGATGTACTCATCAACCAGGTGAGTTCTCACTCACGTCTTTCCGTGTTTTTGGTGTTTCTACGGCAATCTGCTTCTCCATTTAGCAATGTTAAGCCATGTTCTTAAGATGAATTAATCACGTCAATCTGTTTAATCACGTAGAGAGAGTGGCAAAGGGCCAAAGAAGTTTGCCAGCAACTGACTGGCCGCTACCAACGTGACTCGAGGCCGTACCTGCATTTGGTAATGTTTTTCTTACTACTGCAGCTGAGGGCTACGTCTGTACAATTTCTTAACTGAAATTTATTTGTGCTCACTGCTCGTTGCTCAACTCTGTTTTGCCGAATGCCCAGGCTGTCATCAACATGATGATGGCAGTGGAGACCATGCTATCCCCGAGACGGCCACGGCCAGAGTCCAGCCCCTGACCTGATACAATATTGACAGTTAATTCTTGTGAAGAATCTGTGTGCCTTGCCTAAAGACAGGACCTTATGTTGAGTGTTGAGTGTTGACCACTCTTGTGATGGATTATTGTGCCTTGCCAGCGTAGTTGCGTGTGAACTTGCTTCAATGCTTGTGACTAAAACGTACACATACAGACATACCTTTATAACAAAAAAAGTAATTGTGTTTACCCAATTTCTTCTCCATTGTATTTAAGATGAGTGCCATCTTCAGACCCAAAGGGAAGTATGAAATGCTGCATTTTCATAGACTTTATATCGCCGGTCTGATAATCTATTCTCCTCCACATTTTGTTCTGTAATTATTTACCAAACACATACAGAGTTTGTGTATACATGTTATCAAAAGTTCCCCTAGTGTATATTTACAGTAATGAAACCTTCAGACCAAAAAGGAAAGAATGAATGAAATGCTGCATTTTCATGGACCTTATTCAGAAGGCTCCCCCCACATCTTCATAAGGTACTTCTCGCAGCTGCTCCCGGCGATGTCTCGCGAGGACGCCATCCCGGTGATCCCCTGCTTCGTCCCTCCTCCCACGGTACCGCCGTTGTCGCGCTTCAGGTTGTGCCGGTACTCCACGCCGATGTGCTCGAACACCTCCACCTCGAACATGTTCATGCTCACCTTGGGGCTCATCTGGTCCCGGACGTAGGCGAAGGCGAGCTGGTCGCGCGGGTTGAACGCCTCCAGCTCGTTGAACAGCAGGCAGGAGAAGAGGTCGCTGGCTGAGCCATGCCTTCTGATGATGATCGCCCTGTCCGGCACATCTGCACGAGGCCAACATGTACATCATTATGTCAATGTCGAATATGCAAGTATGCAACAATAAATAAGAAACAAATGAAAGGGAATAAGTTCTGTCTCTGAATCCACTACATGTATACCTGAAGGATACGGGAGCTTGCTGGCGACCATGGCTGCAGGCCGTTGCTGCAGTACGTCTCCATCTGCTCCCTGATGGCGTCCACGTCGCCCCACTTGTGCCACCGCGCCGTCGCGATCGCCTCCTCCATGGTGTGGACGTTGCATGGGTGCTTGGAGATGGCCATGTCCGCGCCCTTGCCGACGAGGAGCGAGTCCACCAGCAGCAGCGGGTCCACAGTAAGCTGCATCTTGCCGTCCACCCACACGCTGAACCTGGCGTTCGGGAACAGCCTGTGCAGCAGGTGCTTCACCACCACGCCGTTCATGGCGGGGATCTCGTAGGGGAGCTCGGTGCCAGCGCCGGTGCGCAGCCTTACGACGCGCCACGCGCCGACCGTGCTCGGCGACCCGACATTATGCTGGTCCTTCAGGATTCCGTGCCTTGCGAGCACCCTGTTAGTATGATCGTCGATGAACATGAAGAAGCACGCCCTCTTGAGCGTCTGGGACCCGAGGCCCTTGGGCTGCCGGATCTTGTCGTGGTCATTCAAGATTGCCGAGGCGACCACCACGCCTCTGCAGCTCTCCATGGCCAATCTGTCTTTAACCATCCACGTTAAAGAAAAAGAAGCACACTTCCCTAATGGCGAAATCAATTATTGACCAAATCAACATTCGGTTCTTAAATTTCAAAATGAGACAACTTTGATCATTAACTTTTTTAAGGGAGATCATTAACAGTTGAAACAGCCCATTGTTCGGACTTTCTAGATGATGTGTAGTGGTTTCACGCACACGGCGGCCCAATTATATTATGTAAAGAAGAAGAATTGGTAAAGAGAGCAGTTTCTTGGGTTGTTCATATGTGCATCAAGATCCGTGCTAGCTTTTCTTTGCTCTAAACAAATTCTCTTTTCTTGTCTCACTCAAACCACACAATCTACAAATTTGAACTTGGCACTTAACTCAAACATTTCATAGAATGAGGGGAAAATGGTTTAGGATTTTTTTCTGACATTAAACATCTGATAGGAGTATTTACTGGAATTATTTTGAATTTTAACTATTTGAAAATTTAAATTTCTCAAAAAATTCTGAACCATTTTCCACGTTCTAATTATAATTGGCGAGCTTTAAAATTTCCACTCCATGTGCTGTATTGTTTGAGAGATACACAAATGAAATAAAAAAAGTGTAGCGTGTCGGCGCCATGGGTCCAACGTAAATTTCCGCATTGCTAACCAAAATCTGTATATTTTTTATTAATTATGATAACGCCGTTATAGAGGCTAGATACATAGGAGGGAACCGTTTGCGATGGTTTCTTGATTGGCAACTATACAGTTAACTACGAGAGCATGGACTAATAGTGGATTATTTTAGTCTATTCTATACACTCGACTTAATTAATCCTTGTCCTTGCGAGCATCCATCATCTTGAAAGGTCTTCTCCACAATCCATGTGGGAAAGATCTAAAAAGAAATAAGTTTTGTCATGCAGAACTCCTTTTAAAACTCACCCAAAAAATAAGGAGAAAATGAAATGAAATAGTGAATGTTGTATTAACAATGTCTCGCTAAAACATTTAATGTGAGGTATATAGTAAACAATAAAGGAATCACAATTTAAGGATTTGATGATCCTGAACAAGTTATAGTTTAGGATTTTAGTCCCCTGTATCCTGCGAATCATGAAGCTGACACATACTGCCTTCACCGATACCATATCTCCCCCCCCCCCCCCCCTTCTATAACCTATGGGATAAAATAATTTAGGAACAATTTGTTTTGTAATATTTCTATTTATATGACATGTTTGCATCTAAGTAATACAAAAAGCATTATCTTTAGAGATAATTAACGGTGATTCCATTGAACCTATCACACTTAAATTTTGACTTGGTCATTTCGCAAATTTATACACGTTTATGTGATGCTTTTGTACAATGCAATGAGTTTATAATAATTATTGGATGCAACAACAAAGTTTGTTTTGTTGATTTTAAACCAATCAAAGGTTGTGCCTTTTAGTAAGAAGACAAAACCAACATGAGATATAACATTAGTGGATTTGATAAATATCTAGCATCTCAGTACCCCACTAGGGTCTTGTACTAATTTTTTACAAACTAACTTGATATTTCTAATACCTTTGAGATATGTAAGGATATTCCTTACACATCCCCAATAAAGTCAAATGATATATCATGTCTAGAGACCAGATATACTAGGGCTTCAATGCCACTTAGATATGGAAACTCGTGTAGTAATATCTCTTCATCATAACCCATCAGCTCCTTCCCTTAGGCCTGAATGGATCTTAATCTCTTTCAAAATAATCCAATGATCATTAGTGTCTTTGATGGATACGATTATCCATGATTAATTTTCCATATCTATGATATATCACGTAGAGTGGCATGATGAATCATGATAAAGTAAAACAAATTAGTATAAACATGCAAAGTTTGTCTGCTTTGCAACGGAACACATATTTAAGAACAAGAAAGAACAAAATATGAGCGTGGGAACAGAAGATAAAACTAATTTTGTTTAGCATTATAGTTGAGCTTCATTAGGAGTTTTACATAAAGAAAGTCAGTGACATCCCATATAAATGTAATTTTTTTTGGGTAATATGATCAAGTTGATTATATTGATGCTGTCAATGATACTAAATATGAAATATTATTCCACTCATAACAAAATACTAGGTTTCATCATAATCAATGACGTACAGGTCCATGCATGAACATCTGCTATGAGCCTCACTTCGTATCTCACCAAATTATTATTATTTTGTTTTCTTTATGAACTAAACCCATTTTCTCGAATATGGTAGACATTTTGAGAATTAAGTAATACTGAGGTAAATACTCCTCGTTTTGTTAGCCAACTCAACTACTCCTCGGTTGCTGTCTACCATTCGCACTATTTAGGCGCTTAAGACAATCTTACATCTACTTAGGTTCTTGATTCAATTCGTTGTCTTCTGCAATTTTTGAGGATAAGTAAATGTAGAAAATTGCAGTTATTCTATTATGTAATTCTCTAGAATGAGTTTAATTTGTGGAATCCATACCTTAGACTCGTCAATTAACTATAATATTTGAATTAATTATTTGTGTAAGATTAGTTGAATGACTACAAATTGGACCAAGAACTGAAGTCCATGACAATGTCCAGAACTCTGACTCGTCCAAACAGAAGGCAGCAACTGAGGATGCATTTCACTCGTTCACAAAAGAGGGGTATTTAACTTAATGATACTTACTCTACAAAATACCTTCCCTATGGCAGAAAAAAGAAATTTAATTTATAAAATAATACAATGAGACAACGAGATACAAAGCGAGGCTTATACCACATCGATTACGGTGAAACCTATGGTCATGTTAATCTATTATGAGTGGAGTAAAATGTGATGTTTAATAATATTGACAACAAAAATAAATATATGTATAGATCTGACTGATGGATGTACTAACTACATATAGTTATAAGTTTCATTTAATTTGGATATCCATATGAACATACCCAAGGGACTGAAGATTCCATGCCCAAAACAAATCACAATGTATTGTGTAAGCCTTTAGAACTAACTTTATAAAGCTTAAAGATTTATGAAAGAAATTGGTATAATCGACCGAGAGAGTTATATAACTCCGCCTATGTTGTCTCAACATAGCCGGTCCCAAGCCCGGATAAAGGAGGAGGGTTGTGATAGGCTTGGCAAGCCAACGGAAAAAACCCAGCCACTCTTATGGAGATGAAACCCAAAAGAACCTCGTTGGGGCGTAACCCTCTTAGCGACGCGCCATATCGGAACCCGGGTGTGGTGTCAAATGGGCAAGGGCCGGGCCGCCACCCCCTTGGTGGCGCGCCGTATCTTGATCTGGATACGGTGATAAGTGAGCAAGGATCGGGTCGTCGCATCCTTAGTGGCGCGCTGCATCGACGCCCGGGTGTAGTGAAAAATGAGCAAGGGTCTTCGCATTTGACTCGACGAGTGCGGAGGGTAAGGAAGTTAGCCGAGCCTAGGAGGATCCGCTTAGGTAGCTGGAACGTAGGGTCCCTGACGGGCAAGTTACGGGAGTTAGTTGATACGGCGATAAGGAGGCGTGTTGATGTCCTATGCGTCCAAGAGACCAAATGGAAGGGACAGAAGGCGAAGGAGGTGGAGGATACCGGCTTTAAGCTGTGGTACACGGGGACAACCTCAAACAAAAATGGGGTAGGCATCTTGATCAACAAGAGCCTCAAGGATGGAGTAGTGGACGTCAAGAGGCAAGGAGACCGGATTATCCTAGTCAAGCTGGTTGTTGGGGACTTAGTTCTCAATGTTATCAGCGCGTATGCCCCGCAAGTAGGCCACAACGAGAGCACCAAGAGAGAGTTCTGGGAAGGTCTCGAGGACTTGGTTAGGAGAGTACCTACTGGTGAGAAGCTCTTCATAGGAGGAGACCTCAATGGCCATGTGGGTACATCTAACACAGGTTTTGAAGGGGTGCATGGGGGCTTTGGCTATGGCATCAGGAACCAAGAAGGGGAGGATGTCTTAAGCTTCGCCCTAGCCTACGACATGGTCGTAGCTAACACCCTCTTTAGAAAGAGAGAATCCCACCTAGTGACTTTCAGTAGTGGCCAACACTCTAGCCAGATTGATTTTGTCCTCTCTCGAAGAGAAGATAGACGCGCTTGCCTTGATTGTAAGGCGATACCTGGAGAGAGTGTTGTCCATCAACATAAGCTGGTGGTGGCTGACTTCCGTTTTTGGATTCGTGTCCAGCGGGATAAGCGCCCAAAAGTTGCTAGAACAAAGTGGTGGAAGTTAAAGGGAGAGGCAGCTCAAGCTTTTAAGGAGAGGGTTTTTAAGGAGGGCCCTTGGGAGGAAGGAGGCGATGCAAACAGTATGTGGATGAGGATGGCGACTTGCATTCGGAAGATTGCATCAGAGGAGTTTGGGGTGACCAGGGGAAGTAGAAGGGATGCTAAGGATACCTGGTGGTGGAACGTTGAGGTCCAGAAGGCTATTAAGGAGAAGAAGGACTGTTTCAGACGCCTATACCTGGACAGGAGCGCAACCAACATGGAGATATACAAGGGGGCAAAGAAGGCCGCAAAGCGAGCGGTGAGCGAGGCAAGGGGTCGGGCGTATGAGGACCTCTACCAGCGTCTAAACACGAAGGAAGGCGAAAGAGACATCTATAAGATGGCGAAGACGAGAGAAAGGAAGACGAGGGATGTCAACCAAGTCAAATGCATAAAGGACGGAGCGGATCAACTCCTCGTGAAGGACGAAGAGATCAAGCGTAGATGGCGAGAGTACTTCGACGACCTGTTCAATGGAGAGAATGAGAGCTCTACCATTGAGCTAGACGATTCCTCCGATGATACCAGCCGACGCTTTGTGCGGCGTATCCAGGAGGCTGAGGTTAGGGAGACTTTGAAGAGGATGAAAGGAGGCAAGGCAATGGGCCCTGATGGTATCCCCATCGAGGTGTGGAGAGGCCTTGGAGACATAGCGATAGTATGGCTAACTAAACTTTTCAACCTCATTTTTCGGTCAAACAAGATGCCCGAAGAATGGAGGCGGAGTACATTAGTGCCAATCTTCAAGAACAAGGGGGATGTTCAAAGTTGCACTAATTACCGTGGAATCAAGTTGATGAGCCATACAATGAAGCTATGGGAGAGAGTCATTGAGCACCGTTTAAGAAGATTGACAAGCGTGACCAAAAATCAATTTGGTTTCATGCCTGGGAGGTCTACCATGGAAGCCATCTTCTTGGTACGACAACTTATGGAGAGATACAGGGAGAAGAAGAAGGATCTTCATATGGTGTTCATTGACTTGGAGAAGGCGTATGATAAGATACCACGGAATGTCATGTGGTGGGCCTTGGAGAAACACAAAGTCCCAACAAAGTACATTACCCTCATTAAGGATATGTATGATAATGTTGTGACAAGTGTTCGAACAAGTGATGGCGACACCGATGACTTTCCAATTAAAATAGGACTGCACCAGGGGTCAGCTTTGAGCCCTTATCTCTTTACTTTGGTGATGGATGAGGTCACAGGGGATATACAAGGAGATATCCCATGGTGTATGCTCTTTGCGGATGATGTGGTGCTAATTGACGATAGTCGGGCGGGGGTTAATAGAAAGTTAGAGCTGTGGAGGCGGACTCTAGAATCGAAAGGTTTTAGGCTTAGTAGAACCAAAACTGAGTACATGAGGTGCAGTTTCAGTACTACTAGGCACGAGGAGGAAGAGGTTAGGCTTGATGGACAGGTGGTACCTGAGAAAGACACCTTCCGATATTTGGGGTCTATGCTCCAGAAGGATGGTGATATCGATGAAGATGTGAGTCATCGAATCAAAGCTGGTTGGATGAAGTGGCGCCAAGCTTCTGGCGTCCTCTGTGATAGGAAAGTGCCACAAAAGCTAAAAGGCAAGTTCTATAGGACGGCGATTCGACCTGCGATGTTGTATGGCGCAGAATGTTGGCCGACCAAGAGACGACATATCCAACAGTTAGGTGTAGCGGAGATGCGCATGTTGAGATGGATATGTGGCCACACAAGAAAGGACCGGGTTAGGAATGATGATATACGTGAGAGAGTTGGGGTAGCACCAATTGAAGAGAAGGTTGTCCAACACCGTCTAAGATGGTTTGGTCATATAGAACGTAGGCCTCCGGAAGCGCCATTGCATACCGGACGGATAAAGCGGGATGAGAATGTTAAGAGGGGTCGTGGTAGGCCAAACTTGACATGGGAGGAGTCTGTTAAGAGAGATCTGAAGGATTGGAATATCACCAAAGAACTAGCCATGGATAGGGCTGCGTGGAAGTTAGCTATCCATGTGCCAGAACCATGACCTGGTTTCGAGATCTTATGGGTTTCAACTCTAGCCTACCCCAACTTGTTTGGGAAAAAAGGTTTTGTTGTTGTTGTTGTTGACTGAGAGAGTTATATAGGCCAAGGAGTTACTCAAATAATGGTATTTACACATATCCATTGAGTAGAAAAATCATGATTAAATTTTGCTTCATTTATGAGTATGTTGACTACCTTAATATCCTTGAAAATATACGGGGCATACAGTTTGTAAGTAATGTTAATGTGGAGTTTTAAATGAATCATTCCGGAAAAAATATTTTTATTGGATTTTATTTTAAGAATGCCCCGCGGCCTCCCCACCCTCTCACATCCCTAGAAATACACGTGGACGAGTTTGCATATCCAAAACATGTTGAAAAATAAATGATAAAATTGTTGTTCAAAGTCTTGATAGACACAAACCATTCATACCTAAAGACAGTGATGAAAAAATAAGTTGGGACCTAATTTTACATATCCTAGTGTCTTGGAAGCACCTATGTCAACAACAGAAGGACCAATACATCATTTTGGTTAATTAATTACCTAGACAGAGTGCATCATAGACTTATAAATTAGGTTGTTGTATGGATTATAGTCCCAATGATGCAAGATCAATACTAGTTTTTATTTTATTTTAATACGGAGGCGCAAGTTTCTATTGGTATACTTGCAAAACAAGCTCTAATAATCATCTGAAATTAGAGGTTTGTATAAAAAGTGAATGTGTAATTTTATTAGATAATAAGATCCTAAATATTGCTTGTTTCCTTTGTAAGTAGTATCTCAAGGTTTTTTTATGTGCCATATTGATGCAAGCATCCACATATGTCATTCAGTTTTCTCCATGTTTTTACATTTGATTTAAAAGAAGTTTTTCATAGCATATTAGATACCTATATTTCTCGTTCGATTTTTTTCCATAGGGTTGTATAGTACGTCCATCAAGATGATGTATTCTTCAAAGGCTTGGTGAGAGTGTTGAATTTTTTTTACTATTGATCCATCTTGCAATTAAGCAACCGACGCGGTTTGCTCCCTGCGAAGGTGTCCATATATACAGATGTAATGAACTTTGCGATAAGAAATGATAATCACAATACATATTTTTTATGTTTTATAGGTGTGTATTCTAAGTGTTAATAGCGTGTAATTTACACACACTTATGAAACGACATAAAGATAGTGCAAGCATTTGTTTGCATAGCATCAAATTTGTGCTTGACAACTTCTAAGTATCTTCTTCTTCCATTTGGCTAATAAATTTTTACTATTTTCGTGCTAGTTTTCGCGATAGATTTTAGATTACTCGCCAACCATAAACGGGACATAAATGCAGCTAATAGCCGAACTTATGATATGTATATCTGATGTGGTATGTATATCTTGATGTGGAAGTACGAATGGATCCTCCACGTACTTGTATGTGTGTAGTAATGTAGATACACTGTAGTAATGTATAAGAATTGTACGGAAACAAGAAAATGTGTGAATTTACCGGGGTTTTAAGTTTTCTGGTTAGGGTTTTGCTAAAAACGGGCATGTGTTGAACGATTTTGATAATTATAATGTCTCTCGAAATGGATGAAAATCTTGAAGAAATAATGCACAAGGCACACACTTGCAGTAAATATCCCATATTTGAAAAGGCGAATTAGAGAAGGGAATCGCTTACCGGATTGTAGGAGGGGGAAGCCCTTGAAGAATCCGCACGGGATTTCCACTGCGGCGTCGGTGTGAGTGAAGAACGACCTCCGTTCCTCGGTGGACAAATTCCCCGCGAACGTGTCCCTCCTGCCGTTCTGGTACCGCAACGGAGGGAATGTACGAGGAGACGCTGAGAGGTTGCGGTTGCGGCAGAGGCCATTGATCTCTTCCAAAACAGTCTTGTAGTCTGCTCCAATAACGAAATTTGCGGGTCACTTTTCGGGTCAAAAGAGTGACCTGGAAGGGAAAATGCAGAACCATTCGCAAGAATATGCTGGACTGGAAGTGATGATAAGAAAAACATTAACAATTAACGCACATAAGCAAATTATGGCGATGCATGATCAAAACGTAAGAAAACCCAGTGCGGTCAAACTCTTGGCAAAAAACCCAGCGGAAGATTCGGATCAGTACGACGACTTAGGACTTAGAGTGATACAGCAACACGCCGATCCTATCGGACGAAAAAGGAGGAAAGCTGCGCCTTGAAAGTTATCTGCGGGCGGTGGAGACCTGCTCACCTGAGAAGACGGCGGGGTCGGAGCAGACTGCGCGTGGGGTGGGAAGGGCGTGCTTATGCTCGCCGTAGTCGCGCGGGTACTGGAAGAGCGTCGTCGCGGTGTGGGATGATCGGGAGGACGGGAGACGGAGGAGTAGCGGAGGCAGCGGGAGGAGGGGTCGGAGAAGGAGACGTAGAGCGCGAGCGGAGGGTGGTGAGGAGGTAGAGGAGGGAGACGCAGAGCAGCTTCGACTGCATTACAGGCGGCCTCCGCACGCGCACCCACACCATCCACTCAGCTAGCGTACGTTGTGGTAGTTTGTTTTGACTGTTTTGAGTGGTGATCGGGCCACTCTCATGGGAAGAGCAGATCGGCCGGGGCTCATATGCATGCCCGAGCGTAGCGGAAAGAAAACTAGTGCTGCGACCCTTGCGTCGCGGAAGGAAATCGTTGGTTTTGCTAGGCACTTGTACTACGTACCTAGCTAGTACTCAGAACCTCATGTTTTGCAAAAAATTTTTTTTGAATTTTCCACACATATATTAGGTCAGCAGGCCGCCTCATTAAAACACTGCCAGTCCCTTTCGGTACCCTGGTTAGGGAAAGAGTGCGTCAACAACCTGCTGCCTTTAAGCATTAAGCACAGTTACATCGTTGATTACAAAAGGTAGAAGAAAACCCGGGGGATCCCCATCACAACATAAATTCTCCTTCGTTTGATACACATGTTTTGCTAGCTGATGTGCAACCTGATTTGCCTCACGTAAACAATGTTGGAATACTACATAATCCATCAGACTTGATTTCATAAAGCTTTCCGCCAGGATTGCTGCTTGTGGAGACCAGACTTCGATCTCCCTGTTACATGCTTGAATTAACTCCAACGAGTCTGACTCGATAATCACCGATGAGCAGCCCAGCCTTTCAAGAAACTGGAGACCTTTTAGTAAAGCTAATGCCTCGGCCGCTGCCGCATCATGCACATGGTCGATAACACTCGCCATCCCGGCCAGGACTTCTCCCCTGTCATTGCGAAGAACAGCTCCAACCGAACCTGTCCCATCAATCAATCTGATACGAACCATCAATATTCATTTTAAGCTTCCCAGCAATTGGTTTGGACCATGCTATCACTTTTGGTTTTGCAGTTGATTTCTGTCCCGCCACGAAGTTTGCTGTCAATGCTTGAACAGCAAAAGCAGATCGCCTTGGTGGAGCAACCTTTTCTCCCTTTACAAATTCTCTTCTTTGCCACCAAATATACTAGCAGGCCACCGCAATAGACTCTTGCATATTTATAGTGGCCAACACAAGTGATTTCTGATTCTTGCTTCGTAGTATGTGCTCAAGAACAACCGAGCCAGAGTGATCAGCTAAGGTTGCCTCCTGTATGTATTGTTGCAATCCCAATTCTTTCCAGACTTTCCTAGCTCGGTGGCAAGTAAACAGCAGATGTTTTATATCCTCTGCACCCCTCTCACAAACTGGACACTGGGGCTTAACTTTAATATGATGTGAAGCAAGAATCGCCATGCCTGGGACTGCCCCATGTAGAGCTTTCCAGAGGAAAATTTTCACCTTGCTTGGAACCTTTAATTTCCACAGATTGTCCCACACCGGATTAATATTTGCAGAACCCATACCATCTCTTCTTCTTGTTTTAGCACCGAATTGATGCTCCCATTCTGCATAATAAGCCGATCTTACTGAAAACATATGTGTCTTTGTCAATTGCCAGGCCACAAAATCCTCCTCTAGGTGATCACTTAGAGGAATTCTGAGAATGTTCGCCACATCAATTTTTAGAAAATTCTCCCACAGTAACTTTTCGTCCCAAGATTTTGAAACCGGATCAATTAATTCCTCAACAGTCTTCAATAAAATTTGTCCACGTCTTGTGAATACCTTTCTCGTTGGGCTGCTAGGTAGCCAATGATCCTCCCATATATTCACCCGAGAACCTGATCCGATCCTCCATATATGCCCACATTTGAAAGTTTGTAAACCTGCCACAATGCTTTGCCAAGTAAAAGATGAATTCTTCTTCGGCCCTGCCTTTAATAAATCTCCACCCGGATAATACTTCGCCCTAAGCACCTGGGCATAAAGGCTCTCCGGTTTAGACAAAAGACGCCAGCTCTGTTTTGCAAGCATTGCCAAGTTAAAAGAGTGGAGGTCACGAAAACCCATTCCTCCAATATTTTTCGGTATGCACATCCTCCACCAAGCAAACCAATGCATTCTATTCTTTTCTTCAGTATCTCCCCACCAAAAGCTCGCCATGGCATCATTAATCTCCTTACAAAGTTGCTTCGGAATCTTAAAGACACCCATTGCAAAAACAGGGATAGATTGAATAATTGCTTTAAGTAAAATTTCTTTTCCTCCCAAAGATAAGAACCTCTCCTTCCATCCTTTCAGTCTTTCAATAATTCTTTCAAGAAGATATACAAAGCTATATGTCCGATCCAGCCCTACCATTGCCGACAGTCCAAGATATCTATCCGAAATTGCTTCAGTCATAATATTCAGAACTTCACAAATCTCAGCCTTATCCTCCACCTTCACACAAGGGTTAAAAAAGATGCTGCATTTCGCCTCACTAACCATTGTCCTGAACTTGCACAATAATCTTGTAGAACTCGTCTCAATGAGGTTGCATTAGTTGTATTTGCCTTCATAAGTATTAGGGAATCATCAGCAAAAAGTAAGTGAGAAACTGATGGTGCATTCCTGCACACCCGAACACCTTCAATGCCACGAACCTCCTCTTCATGAGCTAGAGCACTTGACAAGCCTTCTGCACAAATCAGAAATAAATACGGTGAGATAGGGTCCCCCTGGCAGAGTCCCCTAGTCGGCGTGAACCCCTCTGTCTCTTGATCATTGAACCTGACTTTGTAATGTACCGAGCGAACACACGCCAATAGCAGATCCACAAAATCAGCATGAAACCCAAGCCTCAACAACATCTTCTCCAAAAAAATCCATTCCACTCGGTCATATGCTTTGTGCATATCCAGCTTCACTGCACAAAAACCTTCCTTCCCCTTCTTTTTGTTCTTTATTGTGTGCATGCTTTCATAGGCTAATAAAATGTTATCTGTGATCAACCTACCAGGCACAAACGCACTCTGAACTTGTGAAATCACCTCATCTAAAATTACCTTCAGCCTTGCTGCAATCATTTTAGATATCACCTTATAGAGAACATTGCACAAACTTATTGGCCTATATTGTGTTAACTTTTCCAGAGTCTCTACCTTAGGGATTAAAACGATTACCGTATCATTCCATCCACTGGGAATCTCTCTCCTATGAATTGCCTCCAGAACTTCCTTAGTCAACACATCACCAATAATGTCCCAGCATTTCTTAAAAAATAGAGCATGTAAGCCATCCACCCCCGGGGCCTTCATATCCCCAATCGAGAACAAAGCACGTTTAACATCCTCCGCAGTATATGGTTTCCTCAGTTCATCATTCATAGCAGAGGACACACGCGGAGTCACTTTATTGATCAGCTCTGGGTCCGGTTCCTCCACCTCTGTGGTAAACAGTCCAGCAAAGTATCCCGAAACCATTGGGTTTAGATAAGCCTCACCTTCCTTCCAAACTCCATCATCATCCTTCAAGCGCTTGATTCTATTTCTTTGCCTTTGAGCTGTGGCAAAGTTATGGAAATAAGAGGTGTTCCTATCGCCGGATTGCAGCCAATTAATCCGGCTTCTTTGAGCCCAATGCATTTCCTCTTGTTCCAGTAATTTCTAAATTTCAACAGTGAGTTCTTTTTCCTTAGCTATATTCTCTTCTGATAATTCTTTTCTCACCACCTCTTCAAACTCTTTCTTTGCTGCTTTAATCTTTCGAGAAGGTCCCTTCAGCACCGAACGATCCCATCGGTGCAAACTGTTATGAACTGAAGTGTGTCTTCCCGCCAGGTTATTATTTTGAACCAGATAATTTGAAGCTTCCCAGGCTCCTTCTACTATTCCTCTAAATTCGGCCTCCTTAAGCCACCGAGCCTCAAACTGGAGTATAGCAGGCCGTCTTCTCTCCTCTTGAGCTGGCTCATTTCCAAGCATTAGCAGATTAGGCCTATGATCAGATCTACCATAGTCCAGATTCTGAATTGCAGCATCGGGGAATTTAATCTGCCAAGCATCATTTACAATACCTCTATCCAGACGTTCACGTACACCTCCGCAATGCCAAGTGAACTACTCTCCTGTATACCCAAGGTCAGACAGCCCACAATCAGTTAAGACATCACGGAAAGCCTCCATAAATCGAGCTGGTCTTGGATTACCACCCTCTTTTTCAAATGGATACAGAATCTCATTCATGTCTCCCATGATCAACCACGGCATTGAGTTTACCGCTTTCAACTCACGATTCTGTCCCAAGATAAGTGTTTATCAGCCCATCTCGGTTCGCCATAAAACCCCGTAAACCTCCAAATATTTTCCTGTCCACATCCTATAAAAACATCAATAAAGTTCGTTGTCTTGTATCGCAGAGACAACACCACTTCTTTCTTCCAAAACAGCAGCAAGCCTCCTTTCCTACCATCACTCCTAACTACTTCTTTATGATCCATCTGCAACCTCCTACGCAAACATTCGGCCGGCCAATCATCAAGATGAGTCTCCATTAAGAAGAGCACATCCGGGTCATGACGCTTTTGTATTTCTACCAGCGCCGTGACCGCCGTAGTCTTTTGAAGACCACGGCCGTAATAGCTTAATATTTTCATTGCATCCGGTTAGCCTCCTCGGAGGCCGCCGATATCTCATTGTTTGCATCACTATTTGTGTCATCCCCACTCATCTTAGTTCTCTTAGGGAACTGAATTTTTTCAGGCGTAGTAACCACCTTATCAATCTGTTCAGGTGGCATTGCTTTGCTCGAATTATCCTCAATGGCTAACAGATTATTCCCAGGAATCGCATCGAGATCCTCTCCCACAACATGATCGAAGTTCAGTCTTTTCCTGCTATCCTTCTCCTTCTCAGACCCATCATCTTCAAAAGAGGAGTTCCCATGTGTCCTCCCAACACCAGAACGAAAAGGATCATCATCATTAAACCCTGATCTAGCCCTGCCTCTTCCCATGGAGGGAGCACGACCACCCATATTACCACGGCCAGGACCACGGCCACGGCCTCTTCCAAAACCCCCATCAGCTAGGATAAAACTGCCCCACTCCATCTTGCTTGTATCATGTTCCCCAGTGCCACACTCCTCATGCCAGTGTCCCAACATCCCACAATAATTGCAGAAAGTAGGAAGTTTTTCATACTGTACCTGATAGTACTCTTTCTACTGATTCTTCGTGATTGACACAAAACGAGAGAGCTTTTTGTGTACATCAATTTGAACTCTAATCCTCACGAACTCACCAGCAAAGCCTGCAGGTAGCCTTGTTTGCACTTCCTTCTTAATCTAGGATTTAGAAGGGCTCTTGTACGGAATTAATGGGAAATGTGGTCATTTATGCTACAGATTAATGGAGATAACGTTGACGGATGTTCCAGATTTGTTTAAGTGGAATTTGATCCAAAATGGCCAAACTGTAAAATCTATGTACGCGGATCTAACCAATGGACATACTGTATATTTACAAAAGTATCTTTAGAAATTTAAAATTCCACACAAAATAAGATATTTATGTGTTCCTTCACAAAAAATCTTGCTAACAAAAGATATATAACCTTGCCAAGAGGAATTGGAAGGTAATTCAAATTGTTCTTTTTGTGGGAACGATTAGAATATTGTTCACCTTTTTATTTCATGCCCTTTTGCTAAATTGGTTTGGCAGGTGGTGTTCTATACGTATAATATTCCGCCTCCTACTAATGTCACAAATATGTTTGGGAATTGGTTGCGGGGTGGACAAAAAGACCAAAAATATGATTTGTATAGGTCGTGTCAGCTATTTGTTGGTTTATCTGAAATTGTAGAAATGATATTGTTTTTCACAGGGAAGATACGTTTCATGTTTTACAGCTTATTCATACGGCGATACGCTGGATCCACCTATGGGATTTCCTGCTGCCTTCAGACCAGCAGGACCTTATAGTGACTGGATGCACCAGACTCTTGCGGTTGGCACATGAATTTTTCTCCCGACATACATGACAACATATTAGTCAACTTTCGTAGTTGTGCTCTACTTTTGTCCGTGTCAGTTGAGCTGTCCTTTTTAGTTTTGCGATTTTTGAGATGTAAACTCCGTTAATAAGATTGTTGAATATAAATATATTGCCTAACCCCTTTCCATCGGTACGGTCTTATGGATAGATGACTAGTTCGAGAGCCAACAGGTTCGAGTTTGAGAGCCAACAGGTTTTGAGTTCGAGACCTCTATCACGCGGATTAAAAAGAAAAGGAATAAAAACCTACAGCCCGCTCCTATCCCACGCTAAGAACTAAACTAGTCTAGACGTGAGTTGAGTGTTGAATATAAATATATTGACTTGCCCCTTTCCATTAGTTCGGATTTATGGATAGATAGCTAGTGCATACAATCCTATAAAGATAGAATCAAACTTTGTAATAAGCGGTTCTGTGCATCACTCGAGGCTGTGATTTATAAAATTTCCTTTTCTAAAAAAAGTTTTTTTCACCGCAGTCTAGTTACATGCTGCATAGCCGCCGCCGCCATGGATTCTTTGACGGTCTGTCCTCTCGAAGAATCAGCATCTCTCGATGCTCAAGAGATAGTACAGGTGATCTGAAACCATCAATTCTATTTGAGCTGGCGCCTGGCGGAAGAAACTTGGATTCGGACACCTCTGTTTGATTCTTCCAGCGGAAAAAGGTTCTGTCCAACGAATAGTAGCAGAGGCAATGTGGACTATAGATAGTGCGCAATATGGGAAACGTATCATCGGTGTTCGGAATGATTGTCTCCAATGTGAAAGAAAGCAACAGGCCGACAAAATTGAAAACATTAGATTAATTTCCTCTCCTAGCCAAAGAGGCATTTTATTGCTCACAGTCGCGCAAAACAGTACTGATTGAGGCATACAGTTAGTAATAAGTTAGTATCATATTCGATCGCCCGAAACGAGTCTAGGAGTACTACTGGTTTAGCTAGCTTGCACATCACATGGCAGATACGTCCTTGGCGTCGAAGAGCATCCATATCTCGTTGACCCTGCCGCTGAACTCGAAGGGCGAGTTGTACTGCGCCACGGTGTAGGACACCGGGGCGGCGCTACCGCCGTCGGACACCGAAGCGGCCCACTTGGTCCCCTGCAGGCTGGCGTCGAGCAGCGCTGCCTGCTCGCCGACGTCGGAGTCCGCGACGAAGCCCCCGAAGCGGCGCACGGCGGCGTACCTTGTCCCAGCCCACTTCTGCACGTGCAGGCCCTCGGCCGGCGGCGGGTCCGGCTGGTTCTTGGCCGGCACGTAGAAGCTGACGACGAAGGAGGAGGCGCAGAACGGCCCGTCGCTGGGCGCCACCCGCGTCAGCACCGGCGACGTCATCTCGATCGTCTCGTTGTACGCGTTCTTGCCCTGGATGTAGTTGAAGAGCCTGGCCCAGAAACAAACAAGTTAAGTACGTGACTTGGCAGTTGGCAATGGCGAAGGAGCTGCGTGCATGCTTAGTGCTTACTGGAGGAAGCCGGAGCGGGTGGCGTCGACGAAGGAGATGTCGTCGATGGGCGCGGTGGAGACCCACATGGCGTCCGTGTACCGCCGGATCTCGAACCCGTTGGCGCCGTCCACCACGTCGTACCCGGGGCACTCGATGCGCTCGCACGACGGCGCCACGGCGGCGCCCGCGCCGACTGCGAGGATGACGGCGGCGGCGAGGAGCACGAGCATGCTGCTCCGGCGCGCCATGGTTCTTGGTGGAGTGGGATGGGGTTTGTGGGGCTCGGGTTCGTGCGTGCGTGACTCTGATGTGGGGATTGATTGGGTGGTGGTGGTGGGATAAATACGGCTTGGCTGCGGATCAGGATGGCCGCGGCGGCGGTGCTTCCACGTCGACGGGATTCGAGCACTTGGCCGTCATCGTTCGAGCATTGAGGATCGAGACTGGGAAGCGGCGAGAGGGGGCACACGTAGAAAGTAGAAGGATTGTTTGGAGGATTCTGAGATGCGTTTCCCTCTGTGTGATTTGTGAATGATGGTCGCTGATTCATGCTTGCCTGCATAACTGAATTATTTACATCGTTGTACATGACTGAATTCTACGGTGCTGATACTGTGATACGAATTGGTTCTTCGTTGCTAACTTGCTACTTGTGCTCTTGGAATTTTATCTGAAAAATGCGATTGAGTGAGACCTTTCGAGATAAGTCTTGTCAACAGGGGCGGGCCACTTCAATTCAAGGGTATTCAGTTGAATACCCATTATTTTCACCAAAATACTATGTATATATACGATGTTAGTAGGTACAGGTAGAAAAAAGGAAATGACAGAACATGTGAAGTTCTCACCGTTCAGCCCAAACAAGGAGATATCCCGCCTGTTGTTTCCTCCCTGCCCACCCCACATGGCCCAGTGGCCCATTATCTCTGCTACTTCAGGCCCAGAACGATAATAGCTAAAGCCTGAATGTTCGTAATTTCATACGATCTGCAGAAGTCCAAACCAGCGCCGTGGCTCATTGCCTCGTTGCATCCCTAATTCCAATCTCCCACACGAGTAAGTAGTTTGTGGACGTATGGGTTGATCGAGCAACAACATAAGTTAATCTAGATTATCTGGCTAATTTGTTTGACATGCGTTATCTAGCTAACTAGATATAAAATTACATTACACATGAATTTAAATCCGTGACTTATCTGTAGTGATTTAAAAGCATGAATTTCTTAGAACACGAGAATTGTTTTCGAGATATTTTTTAGTATAATACTTTCTCCGTTTCTAAACGTAAGATGCTTTAGATGTTACACATGTTATCTACATGCATATTAAAATGATAGAACATACACATGAAATGTGTCTAGATAAATTTGTATGCATGTGCATGTGGATAAAGCCTAAAACACGTTCTATTTGGGAATGGAGGGAGTACATAATTAATTTTATTTGCTAATATAGTTCTACATCTTCTTTATATTATACAGCGAGTACCATACGGTGCTATAATCGGTTATATATGCCAAAATCAAGGCTTCTAAAAAAGGTCATCTTTGAAAAATTTGAATACAACCCCGCAAAAAAAAATGAATACCCACACCTCAAATCCTGGGCCCGCCCCTGCTTGTCAATAAATATGTTCGAGCGTGCAGTAGATTTGCAGTTTGTATGTAGTAGATTTGCAGTTTGTATGTAATGCAAGAAAAGAGAACGCAGGCTGAGCCAGCTTTCATCCCCTCGCGTTGACCCCGAAGGCGACGCCAGGGGTGAATCCGAGTGCCGCCGCCAGCCGTCCACCGCGACACCACCCTGCCGCTGTCCTCGCCGGCCTTGGCCGTGGCGATGGCAGCACCACTCCGCTGCCAAAAGGGTGGTCTTGGGGGGGAGGAGGTGGTGGTTCTCGTCCTCGTCGGGGATAGACCGGCCCATGGGGGTGGTGTAGGTCGGAGTAGAGGAAGCCGGGCCGGGTGGAGGAGACGTCTGGCGACCTGGCTGCGGGCGATGCGAGGTCGGAGGAGATGCGTCGCTGCTCTCGGGGATGGGGCCCGGGTTGAGGCAAGTTTGGAGCGGGGCGTCCACGGAGCACGGACCAGGGCACGGGGGGCAATTCCTTATAACCCCCCCGGTCACTTAAAACCCCACATGTCATAGGCAGCGGGGAGGGGCCTGTGGGCGATACATAAGTGACCAGGGGGGTTATCGTAGATTACCCCCAGGGCACGGTGCGGTGTCGCACTGGTGCTGGGGCGGTGCGGAAGCCGGGGTGACGACCCCAGAACAAGGTTCGCTCCCGTTCAACATGTTGGAAGCGACCACATGTGCCGCGGCCAGGGCCGGTGTTCTAGCGTGGTGGCCGGCAGCGGGGCAACACTGCCCGGTGTTGTCGCTCCACACTTTGCGGTCGGGTCGACCTCCGGGCGAAAGCCTCGCACGGAATCAGTCGAAATCGGCGCGACGACTCTTTCAAGCATCCTTTTCCTTGTTGTTGGCTTCACTGTGGAGTCCTTGATCCCGCCCGAAGTGGGCGGTCCAAGATCTCCGGGTGAAAACCTAAGCTCCATCGGGGCGGGCGACAGTGACGAACGCGTCACTACCTTGTTGGAGGCGTCATCTTGGAGTAATTGACCCTCACGGACCCGCCGCCGTGTCCCCATGGTAGGGGAGGCGGATGCCAGGGTGGCGGCTCTGGATAGTGGTGGACGTCGAGGCGGCGTCCTCGATCTCCCACGCTATGACGATTCTACGAGGCAGAGCCATTGACTACGCGTGGGTCTGGATGGCGACCTGGATGAAAACTGTGCGGGCATAGGGTTCGTCGACCTGGCTGGATCGCGTTCTGGCAACGCGAAGGTCGATATGGGTCCTACGCCGGGGCGACAGCACCAGAACAGGGTGGTTTTGGATCTGGATGAACACTGTCAGGCAGATAGTTCGTCGAACATGACTGGATCGCTTACGGGCAATGCGAAGATCGATCTAGTTCCTTTGTCAGAACGAGTGGTTTGTGTTGTGGCGTTTGGTCGAATTGTGTCGTGTGGGCGGCGGATCGCTTCGTCTGTACAGTTTCCTCATCCTGTTTTCCTCATAAACTAGGCATTGTACAGTTTATATGGTTTTTGTCCCAGTTTTTTCTCATCAATGTGTCAATTCTGTTCTAAAAAAGAAAAGAAGAAATGCATATAACCTTTCCTGAAATTCTGCGCAACAATCACAGAATAACGAAAGTAAGTTTCCTGTTGCCAAAACCGATGTTCAAAGCCTTTTTGTGTGACATGCCCTGGAAATATAAAAAGAAAGGAATTTTCCGCTCTTTGCTCTCCTTATTTGTTTGAGTTCTTCCTCCCTTAAATTTTTTAGGGTATAATCCTCTGCGGGCACTATTTCTCGCCACTTGCAGTCGTACTAGGAGTGGCCCACTATCTCCGCTATTAGGCCGGCCCATGTACCTTTTTCCATATTGTGTTCTTTTTCTTTTCTATTTTTCTGTTTATTTTTTCTGGCTACCACATTAAATTTTGAAATTGAATAGAAAATCAGAGCATTTTCTAAAAAAATGAGAATATATGTCAAATCCGTATGTTTGAATTTTTTTTACATTTCTTACAAATTTAGAAGTTAAAAGTTATGAATATTTTCTAAGCTGAACAATTTTTCAAAATCTGCAACACTTTAAATCTGAACATTAAGAAAAAAATTACATTTGTCAAGCATATTTTGAAAAATCTCAGATTTCACACATGCAAAAAGAAATTTTTTTTTGTTGGGCGGCTGCTAGGCTGGTAACAGATCGTTCGTCGGTCGTGTCGCCTCGTGCCAGTCAAGGCCCAAGTAGCGGTTGGTGTATTACTCGCTTCAAGCGATACATACGTCCTCCTGATTTTCTCCGTGTTGCAAATTTTAGCTAATTTAACGGGCCATGAATTTGGCCGAATAATCCCAATTTTCTTAGATTTATTTTTATTTAGTACTCCCTAGTTCCCAAAATGTAGGCATACGAGATTTTTAGAAGTCAACCCATGTAATCTTTGACCAAGTTTATATTAAAAAATATCACCATTTATAATACCGAATTAATACAATTGAAATCATCATGGAGTATAACTTCATATGGTATACATGAGTATCGTACAAATAGATATTTTCCACAATAAACTTGGCCAAAATTACACGGTTTGAATTTTAATTTTACTTGCATTATATTATGGCAAGTACGGTGGTTTTGAGATATATAATGTGAGTGTGGATATGAGATTTTTCAAATGGTCGTTTCTATGTTTGGGTTTCTGACCACCGATCCGACAAGGTAACAACCTCATCCACGAAAAGATGTATACATTTTTGGTCCCTGTGTTCGTCTCCGAAAAATCCATACTCATGCGTGAGTGTATTCATACGTGTGGGTGCTCAAAATATAATAGGTGAGCCGCTATATACTAAGATGAATATCTGGTATGAGAGTGTAAGTACGAGAGAAACTACCACCCCCCCCCCCCCCCCCCCCCCCCCCCCCCCCCCCTCCCCCCAGGGAGGCGTACCACTCATATAAGGGTGTGCCATAGTCGTATAGATATGACAGTATGGCCAAGTTAGAAGCCAGGCCCGACCAAATGAGGCCGAACTCAAAGCCATTTGAATATTCAGTTCAAAAACAAATACACATGCATGCAACTTAACCAATCGATCGGGGCCAAATTCAGTCGCTAGAAATTAACGTGCAGGGCGTCATCAGATTGAGAATCACAGCCAGTTGAGCATTAGATAGACCACTATTCCGTTGTACTATGGGTGCAAAAAAATTATTTTAAATGTGGTGATGTAGTCAAATAAGAATTAATCTAATTCTCTCATTCGAACGAAAATTAAGTTAGAACTCATTCAACTCCAAGACCGTCAAATTAAGTTAGAACTCATTCAACTCAATTGCCGTCAAATAAAAATTGCACCCATAGTGAGTTGCACATTAGTTTAAAAGAGATTTTCTAGCTGTACATTATCCTTTGGGTTAGAACTGAGATTTTTCCAGTTAGATGCAGCGGAATATTTTTTTTTGAAACTCACAACATTATATTGATATCAACCGGTGTTACAATCCTTCCTGATACAAGCATCGATGAAGTTGGGGATGCAATTCATCCAAAGGCATGTTCTTCTAACAAGCTACATTGCTTGGCACACAAATGAGCCAAACCAAGTACACTCATATGTCCGAGACGCATATGCAAAAGATTAGCAGCATCACAGTCAGATAATTCATTTGAAACAACAGGGGCGGCAGTACCTGAAATTTCCGTACCTTGAAGATAATAAAGATCGTTTGCCTTCTTTATGTCACCCTTCATTACAAGAAGAGAAACTTAAATTGCACATTAGTACAACTAAGATTTTCTACTTGCACACAATTGAGATTTTCCAAGTTTGTTGCAAGTGATATTCTTCAGTTGCACTATTACTGTAGCTGCATTTTTCTGCTTATAAATGAGGTGACGTCATTTGAATAAGACTTAAGGTAATTCACATTGGAACCAGAATTAGTCGTGCCCATAATGAAAAAAGTACAACACACCACGGCGTTGTATGCTCGTGGATGACACATCTAACTAACCGACTCGCTCGACAAGTGACATCAGTGTTGTTGTGAGTCTACATCAACATTCACACGCTTGCCCATCGAAGCGAAGTTGCTTGCTTCACCCGGATTGTACATAGATAAATGCTGCTGCTGCTCACAAAAGCATGAAAGTCGGTTGTTTCTTGATTTGTGAAGCAAGCAAATATGAGCAACTCTTCCTGCTACCGACCACCCGTCCTCTAAACAGTGCGACCATGCATGGATCACATTTATTTATGTTTGATATAAAAGTCTTTTTTGGTCTGTTGGTCCTACGAAATCTGTCAATAGCGCGTCTAGCTCTTTTCCTTTTAATTGATTTGGTTGAGACGAATTAGGAGTCTGTATCAACTGGTTGACAGCTATACTCACCTAGCTATATGTGACTCCACTTAAATAGCAAGATAGCACGGATGATCAAGAGTACCGAATAGTCAGCGACTAGAATTAAGTTAACTCTCACTTAGATGACTTCAGCCATGAGAATATTTTAATAGTAATAACTGACGAAGCACGATGCAAATCTGATAGTACTACGATTAGATTTAAGTGATCTCTTAAATCACACTGAGATATAGCAAAACCGATTCGAATAGTCCCTGCCGGTCTGTGGAAAAGACAGAGAGAAGATTTTGATGCCTGAAATAAAAATTTGGAGCACGGATTCATGGACACCTCGTGAGACTGCCACGAGAAAGCTTTTGATACATACAGCGCATATGAGATTAAAATTTAAGCATCGCACGATCATCATCATCATAATATATGATACAACCCTCGGCAGAAGTACAGATGAGCAGAGTATTACATCCTTATAACAATTTATTAAAACAGACGAGATCATGTCGTAGCAGCAAATAATAATAAGCAAAGTAGTCGTCGTGTGAAGTCGTCTTCGGCAGCTTTGGTATTCCTCAAGCTTACTTGGCGACGGTGGTTGTGCCCTCAGCCGCGGAGGCGGCGGCGGCGGGCGCCTTGGCCTTGCCGTCGTCCTCTTTCCCTGCGAACGCGGACACGGGGAAGGTCCTCCCGAGCCCCGTGGGCGTCTTGAAGGTGATCTTGGAGTGGTCGTCCTTGTCGATGTACATGTCGCAGAGCGTGACCCAGATGAGCATCTCCTTGCTCTTGACCCCCGTCATCTTCTTCATCTTGCGGTCCTCGACGAAGGCCGTGACGTCGGTGGCGTACGAGACCTGCCGCCCGATCTGCTTGAAGGTGTGCGTGAGCGCCTTCTTCTGGCGCAGCCACACGAAGCCGGTGGTGCGGTTGTACCCCACCTCCTCGATGTCGGCAAGCGGGAGCAAGCCCAGCGGCATGTTGGTCTCACGCAGCAGCTCCACCGCCTTCTCCGCGCACAGCGCCGCGCCGTGGTACACCTCCGCGCCCGCCCTGTTCGCCTCGATCGCCTGGGAACCCATCGACTCGATTCAAATCTTCTCTCGAAGTAAACTCAGATTCAACTCAGGCTCGTTGATGTTGCTGGGGCTTGTTTTGGGATCTGGTTTGACGCGGTGCTGCTGTGGGATTTGGGGTCCGGGGAGGGGAGGAATTTATAGGCGGAAATCAAGCTGGATTGAAGCTTTCCGTTCCGGGATGGACACCGTCGCCGAGCTGGGGAGGAAGACGGTTGGAGAGGGGGATTTAAGGCGAGGGTTTATTATTGCGTGGGCCGTGGGTGGGAGTTGGGTCTTCTCGGGCCCGGGTCGGTCTCGGTCTCCGGCTCGCCGACTCACGGCGGCGTGCGGTGGATGGTTTTGGGCGCGATGTGGGGAGCTATCTTGCAGGTTATGGTCGCTCCCGGGCATTTATTTCTCCGTTGTGGTGAGCGTGCCAGCCTATTGAAGAAACCGTGGACCGGGATTGAGCTCGATGTCGCTAGCGTCCAGCGGTAGGAGATTAGGGGAGTTGGCTCCGAGTACTACTCTCATTTTGTTCAACAAATACGGGTCCTATTTCGAGAGGAGATTTTCGTGCTGCATTATTTACGAGTTAAACAAATCGAGATGTTTCCCCAAAAAAAAAAACAAATCTAGATGCAGCCTAGAATATAAATTATTTGAAATTAGTTATTTGCACTTTTCTTAAATCTACATTCAAGAGTTTTTTTTCAAATTTTATTTGTAACTACATTTTATTTTTAAAAATTCTAGGAGCACTAATGCTCATGAACCAAAGACACCATTCACACGATTTCGTATTTTAGAAGTGTTTTTTAGAGCTTTTGCCACATCATTGTCCTGCGAACCGTTGCGAGCTTCCCATATATTGCCACCAAGTGACTGCGAGGACAGTAGCCGAGATGGTGCTTTCACGTTTTTTTTAAGCTTAAGGCGGTCGAATCCGCAGTCCGATTAGATAGGATAGATGGTTATATACATCATTAATTCTAGGTAGGGAAAACTCCCTTTCACGTTCGACTAGATCAAAATCCATTGCTTCGCGCTGCTCAAAATCCTAGCACGTTTGAGCTTCAAAAAGAATCCTAGCAAGAAGAATCTGATACTTCTAAGAAACCGAGATATTCTATTGTTGTTGTTGTCCTGAATCCTTACCTCCGAAGCAAGAGCGTGAACAAAGTCTTTGACTAGACGCATATGACACCCAACGACTTCTCTCCGTCGATCTCTCGACGCAACGATCTTATGCCTATACGCTATACACATAGCGATCAGAGAGGATGGAATTAGCCAATTAGGTTCGTAGTTTTTAATACCACAGTGATATGATGTTAGGAAGCGACTGGACCTGTCACGTGTCTGATGGACGACCGGCCCAGTGCAACTACCCGAGTTTAATGTGCAATTTTGCCTCTGACGCTAATAGAGAGTAACGCTCAACCGTCAACGGATCGACGCGTCTACCATGCATGATAATTGGTAGCTGCATACGCAGATACGCTCCTCTGTTCAGACTACTGTACTCTAGAGATACACCGCGGATCCTTTGCCTTATTGAGTGAGCGTCAGTACACTATACTCTCGTGTGGGCAAAATGAGATTTAAAATATATTTTTTAAAGCACATATTTTGTCTTTTTTCACAGATGACAGAAAATGTTATTTCATTCTGAAGTTTTGCAAGAATGTGGAAACTTGTATATGTTTTGGCCAAATTATTTCATTTTTTCGTAGTTCTTTTTCTTCAAATTTTGAAACATATAGCAGGAGGATATGCACCTGGGAGGCAAAAAGCATCTCTCCGTAAGACTCTAAAAGTTTTTATAAATGGTACAAATAATTCACATGAGTAATATATAATTCGAGGAAACATAATAATATACAGAAGATTAATTACGTCCTTTTTTTGAAGCAACATGACGTTAATGCCCTAAGGTGTCGATAAAAAGCGGGGCATCATATCGGTGAAGGATTTTTTCTACCCCCGTGGAATGATCTTATACCAGGAATTTATGTTTATTTACGCGCATGTTAACATCAATACAAGAAAGGCTACCAACACTCTCTAGAACCCTCGTGATCCCCATACCAACACCCCTCTCCTCTAGGGGCCGGCGCCCCCAGTTTACCTCAAAAAAATAAACGAGCGCCCCTACTAATGAGTGGACTTTACACTCAGTTTTATCCCCGTTTAACTCTCAATATTTTGATGAGATTATTTCTCTAGCCTGACGCTAATCAGTAATGTCACATATTACTACTATATTTAAAGAGCGTCCGAATCGCGGCCTCTCCGCAGCCCGGGAACTGTCCATCTACAGTAATTACTGTTCATCTACAGTACCACGATCCCAGCCGTCCGCTGGTGATCCAACAGTCCGCACAACGCGCCGTTGACGGTTTTTAAGGAAAACCCTCCCACAAAACAAAAATTAACCCGCAGTCCCACAAACCACGACGCGATGGACCTACTTGCAATTCGCAGAAACATGAAGGACTTAATCGAAAAACGCCCACAGAGCCTCACCTTCCCCTTCTCTCTTCCGCGCGCGACGGCGAAGTCGCCGGAACCGCCGCCGCGCCGCCACACCGCTCCGGCTCTCCCCACGCAAATCCAAGGCCGCAGCCAGCTCCGCCGCCGTCGGTTCTCCTTCATCGCCGGAAATAACCTGCCGGGAGGCCGCACGCGCGCGGGAATCTTCTCCACCGTCCCCGCCGTCCGCCACCACCGTTCTCCTCGCCGCCGGCGACTCCGCTGACCATTTGGTCCAGCGCGCCGCCCGTCCGCTTCCCCTCCACCTCCTCTACCGGGTACGCGCAGTCTTGGACTCCCGCGCGTTCGCCGCCGGCCGGAATCGACCTCGGCAGCTCCGCCGCAGCTGCGCGGTTCCCGTCGCCTGCTGACGTCACAACTGACGTCAGCAGCTCCTGACGTGTGGGTCCTCTCCGTCAGCCTCTAGGCAATTACAGAAAATGCTGGAAAAACTAGAAAATTCATACATTTTAGTCCACATTTCAAAAAAAAAAATCCACACAAAAAAAAAACAGGAAAACAAAAGCTTTAAATCTAACACATTTCCATGCGTCATCAAAAAAAAAAACCTACATAAAAGAACTACAATATGAAATATAAAATTTACGGAAATGGCATCCCACCTCCGTTTAACCCCATCTTTGTATTTGTTTTATCCGGTTTTCCCATTTTCTACCGCTTTGCAGCAAACCAATATATCCATGATGACCACCATCAAAAAAAAAATGCAGCATATTTTAACTTACGTAACAGCTGCAATTTCCCTTTACACATTTCCATGCGTCATCAAAAAAAAAAAACATGCCTACATAAAAGAACTACAATATGAAATATAAAATTTACGGAAATGGCATCCCACCTCCGTTTAATCCCATCTTTGTATTTGTTTTATCCGGTTTTCCCATTTTCTACCGCTTTGCAGCAAACCAATATATCTATGATGACCACCATCAAAAAAAAAAATTTGCATCATATTTTAACTTACGTAACAACTGCAATTTCCCTTTACTGAATTCCATCACCAAAACATTTAAATTAAATCATTCTTATTTACTTTCTTTCTGTTGCTTTTCTTTTGCTTTGCACTATGATCAAAGACATGAAAAATATATGCAAGACATTTTACTCTACAAACCAATTATGTGAACAACCCACAATTTAGCAAACGCTGTTATTAATATTCCCCCCCCCCCCCCTTTTTAGCTATCAGCCACAATGTCTTTAAAGATAAACACATTATACAAACAACACCACCTTTTCTATCCACGGAATATATTACGCAACCAAAAAGAAGAAAAAAACGTACAGTAAAATTAAAATTTTATTAACTATGACATGTTCTCCAATGTTTCCATCCCCCCCCCCCCCCCCCCCCTTTTTAGCTATCAGCCACAATGTCTTTAAAGATAAACACATTATACAAACAACACCACCTTTTCTATCCACGGAATATATTACGCAACCAAAAAGAAGAAAAAAACGTATAGTAAAATTAAAATTTTATTAACTATGACATGTTCTCCAATGTTTCCATCCCCCCCCCCCCCCCCCCCCCTTTTAGCTATCAGCCACAATGTCTTTAAAGATAAACACATTATACAGACAACACCACCTTTTCTATCCACGGAATATATTACGCAACCAAAAAGAAGAAAAAACGTACAGTAAAATTAAAATTTTATTAACTATGACATGTTCTCCAATGTTTCCATTATTCAGACGGTACAACAAAAAATCACATTAAGGACGTGTTCCCGCTAACAAACAGTTCTGAAATCTCGTTCATCTACAGTAATTTACTGTTCATCTACAGTATCACGATCCCAGCCGTCCGCTGGTGATCCAACGGTCCGCACAACGCGCCGTTGACGGTTTGTAAGGAAAACCCTCCACAAAACAAAAATTAACCCGCAGTCCCACAAACCACGATGCGATGGACCTACTTGCAATTCGCAGAAACATGAAGGACTTAATCGAAAAACGCCCACAGAGCCTCACCTTCCCCTTCTCTCTTCCGCGCGCGACGGCGAAGTCGCCGGAACCGCCGCCGCGCCGCCACACCGCTCCGGCTCTCCCCACGCAAATCCAAGGCCGCAGCCAGCTCCACCGCCGTCGGTTCTCCTTCATCGCCGGAAATAACCTGCCGGGAGGCCGCACGCGCGCGGGAATCTTCTCCACCTTTCCCGCCGGCCGCCACCACCGTTCTCCTCGCCGCCGCGACTCCGCTGACCATTTGGTCCAGCGCCCCCCGTCCGCTTCCCCTCCACCTCCTCTACCGGGTACGCGCGGTCTTGGACTCCCGCGCGTTCGCCGCCGGCCGGAATCGACCTCGGCAGCTCCGCCGCAGCTGCGCGGTTCCCGTCGCCTGCTGACGTCATAACTGACGTCAGCAGCTCCTGACGTGTGGGTCCTCTCCGTCAGCCTCTAGGCAATTACAGAAAATGCTGGAAAAACTAGAAAATTCATACATTTTAGTCCACATTTCAAAAAAAAAATCCACACAAAAAAAAAACAGGAAAACAATAGCTTTAAATCTAACACATTTCCATGCGTCATCAAAAAAAAAAACCTACATAAAAGAACTACAATATGAAATATAAAATTTACGGAAATGGCATCCCACCTCCGTTTAACCCCATCTTTGTATTTGTTTTATCCGGTTTTCCCATTTTCTACCGCTTTGCAGCAAACCAATATATCCATGATGACCACCATCAAAAAAAAATGCAGCATATTTTAACTTACGTAACAGCTGCAATTTCCCTTTACACATTTCCATGCGTCATCAAAAGAAAAAAAAACATGCCTACATAAAAGAACTACAATATGAAATATAAAATTTACGGAAATGGCATCCCACCTCCGTTTAATCCCATCTTTGTATTTGTTTTATCCGGTTTTCCCATTTTCTACCGCTTTGCAGCAAACCAATATATCTATGATGACCACCATCAAAAAAAAAATTGCAGCATATTTTAACTTACGTAACAACTGCAATTTCCCTTTACTGAATTCCATCACCAAAACATTTAAATTAAATCATTCTTATTTACTTTCTTTCTGTTGCTTTTCTTTTGCTTTGCACTATGATCAAAGACATGAAAAATATATGCAAGACATTTTACTCTACAAACCAATTATGTGAGCAACCCACAATTTAGCAAACGTTGTTATTAATATCCCCCCCCCCTTTTTTAGCTATCAGCCACAATGTCTTTAAAGATAAACACATTATACAAACAACGCCACCTTTTCTATCCACGGAATATATTCCGCAACCAAAAAGAAGAAAAAACGTACAGTAAAATTAAAATTTTATTAACTATGACATGTTCTCCAATGTTTCCATTATTCAGACGGTACAACAAAAAATCACATTAAGGACGTGTTCCCGCTAACAAACAGTTCTGAAATCTCGACAATTTTTAAACGTAGCCACTTCTAGATTTAGATTTTTCCTTCAAATATGCCCATCAGAACAAATATAATCTGAATAATTTACCAATTACAACTATTTTAAAACTCTGAACAATTTCTAAAAAACAAATACTTTTTTTGCATTCCAATATTTTTTGAAAACCGAACAATTTAAGAATATGTCCATCCCCATACTTAATTTTTTAATTCAATAAGATCCATCCGAACTAATATAAAGAAAATATCAAAGTCATAAGGTAGAATTTTAAATTGAACCATTCCGAAATCTTAAATGCCTCCCGAGCGTGAACAATTTACAAACAAAATTTTGACACCTAAATTTGCTTAAAAAATACCAAAAATTCTACATACACTTGCTCCAATTATGTGGAGCTTAATTAAAAAAAAACTAACTATGGAATCCAATTGAATAGATATGCATTTCCACCCATTATGAACTTTAAGTAAAATATTGCCAACAAGCTAAATTAACCTCCTCTTAATATGAAATTCAAATGCAATTCTTCAGATTATATATTCACTTTACTATATACTCATACGGTGCACATCTTCTGATTGCGAATCTACATTAATTATTTAGGCAAACATACAAACATAATAAGAGCGTCCGAATCGCGGCCTCTCCGCAGCCCGGGAACTGTTCATCTACAGTAATTTACTGTTCATCTACAGTACCACGATCCTAGCCGTCCGCTGGTGATCCAACAGTCCGCACAACGCGCCGTTGACGGTTTTTAAGGAAAACCCTCCCACAAAACAAAAATTAACCCGCAGTCCCACAAACCACGACGCGATGGACCTACTTGCAATTCGCAGAAACATGAAGGACTTAATCGAAAAATGCCCACAGAGCCTCACCTTCCCCTTCTCTCTTCCGCGCGCGACGGCGAAGTCGCCGGAACCGCCGCCGCGCCGCCACACCGCTCCGGCTCTCCCCACGCAAATCCAAGGCCGCAGCCAGCTCCGCCGCCGTCGGTTCTCCTTCATCGCCGGAAATAACCTGCCGGGAGGCCGCACGCGCGCGGGAATCTTCTCCGCCGTCCCCGCCGTCCGCCACCACCGTTCTCCTCGCCGCCGGCGACTCCGCTGACCATTTGGTCCAGCGCGCCGCCCGTCCGCTTCCCCTCCACCTCCTCTACCGGGTACGCGCGGTCTTGGACTCCCGCGCGTTCGCCGCCGGCCGGAATCGACCTCGGCAGCTCCGCCGCAGCTGCGCGGTTCCCATCGCCTGCTGACGTCACAGCTGACGTCAGCAGCTCCTGACGTGTGGGTCCTCTCCGTCAGCCTCTAGGCAATTACAGAAAATGCTGGAAAAACTAGAAAATTCATACATTTTAGTCCACATTTCAAAAAAAAAAATCCACACAAAAAAAAACAGGAAAACAAAAGTTTTAAATCTAACACATTTCCATGCGTCATCAAAAAAAAAAAACCTACATAAAAGAACTACAATATGAAATATAAAATTTACGGAAATGGCATCCCACCTCCGTTTAACCCCATCTTTGTATTTGTTTTATCCGGTTTTCCCATTTTCTACCGCTTTGCAGCAAACCAATATATCCGTGATGACCACCATCAAAAAAAAAATGCAGCATATTTTAACTTACGTAACAGCTGCAATTTCCCTTTACACATTTCCATGCGTCATCAAAAAAAAAAAACATGCCTACATAAAAGAACTACAATATGAAATATAAAATTTACGGAAATGGCATCCCACCTCCGTTTAATCCCATCTTTGTATTTGTTTTATCCGGTTTTCCCATTTTCTACCGCTTTGCAGCAAACCAATATATCTATGATGACCACCATCAAAAAAAAAAAAATTTGCAGCATATTTTAACTTACGTAACAACTGCAATTTCCCTTTACTGAATTCCATCACCAAAACATTTAAATTATATCATTCTTATTTACTTTCTTTCTGTTGCTTTTCTTTTGCTTTGCACTATGATCAAAGACATGAAAAATATATGCAAGACATTTTACTCTACAAACCAATTATGTGAGCAACCCACAATTTAGCAAACGCTGTTATTAATATCCCCCCCCCCCCCCCTTTTTAGCTATTAGCCACAATGTCTTTAAAGATAAACACATTATACAAACAACGCCACCTTTTCTATCCACGGAATATATTACGCAACCAAAAAGAAGAAAAAAACGTACAGTAAAATTAAAATTTTATTAACTATGACATGTTCTCCAATGTTTCCATTATTCAGACGGTACAACAAAAAATCACATTAAGGACGTGTTCCCGCTAACAAACAGTTCTGAAATCTCGACAATTTTTAAACGTAGCCACTTCTAGATTTAGATTTTTCCTTCAAATATGCCCATCAGAACAAATATAATCTGAATAATTTACCAATTACAACTATTTTAAAACTCTGAACAATTTCTAAAAAAACAAATACTTTTTTTTGCATTCCAATATTTTTTGAAAACCGAACAATTTAAGAATATGTCCATCCCCATACTTAATTTTTTAATTCAAAAAGATCCATCCAAACTAATATAAAGAAAATATCAAAGTCATAAGGTAGAATTTTAAATTGAACCATTCCGAAATCTTAAATGCCTCCCGAGCGTGAACAATTTACAAACAAAATTTTGACACCTAAATTTGCTTAAAAAATACCAAAAATTCTACATACACTTGCTCCAATTATATGGAGCTTAATTAAAAAAACTAACTATGGAATCCAATTGAATAGATATGCATTTCTACCCATTATGAACTTTAAGTAAAATATTGCCAACAAGCTAAATTAACCTCCTCTTAATATGAAATTCAAATGCAATTCTTCAGATTATATATTCACTTTACTATATACTCATACGGTGCACATCTTCTGATTGCGAATCTACATTAATTATTTAGGCCAACATACAAACATAATCAAACATTAAAATTTGCCACCTATTCAAAATTACCGCAGCACCTCTAAATTTTTAAAATTGGCCAACATTTTTACATAACTCAGATACATTTTCTTTAATAACATTTAAAAATTCATCGCAACAAAGAAACGTATTTACATACTTCAGTTTGCTACATGTTTGGCTATTCTCTAAACTATATGACAAATGCTCATAAAAAAAACACTAACCATCTCTGACAAAACACAAAACATATTTACAGAATTCAAAATATTCAATATTTAGATGCAATATAAATGAACTTTCCCGAATTATGGCCTCGAATTTAAAAAAAAACATTAGCTCTACCAACATACTTACATTAAATAGTACTTATTACTGCCAAGAAACAAACTTATTTAGACAACTCACATTCAATACAAAAAAATCACGCAAGCGCGTCGTGACGACGCGCACAAATACCACTAGTCTCTTTTTATGGAACGTCCATTCTCATTCTTCTAGTCGTGGCGGATTCAAACATGTAAAGTTGACACTCTCTGTTCGGCATGATAGAATATCACAATCACACTGACATGTTGCAAAGACTAGTTGAATTTAGATCTCTGGACTGCAACTATAAGGTCAATTCCCGCTAATACACCCATGTGTATTACCAAGCCCACCATGCCATCTATATCCTAGATGGGTGGCATTTGTGAACACAGTTACCAACCCACAAGTTAACATGCCATCTCTCTACAATACATGAGAGAGTTGTAGTAAGAATGTGGATCAGGCATTCGGTGTGCTCAAACCTCATTTGGCTATTGTTCGCCACCATGTTACAATATGGTCGATAACTCAAATATGAAACATTATGTCTGTTCGAGTCATCATACAAAATGATCGTGACAAATGAGCGCGATAATTAGCAAGGGTTTGATCAGTAGTGGAGCTTAATGGCCATCTTGTGGATCCAAATCATAGTATCATACACCAGCTACCGAGTTTGTGGACTTTTTGTCGTCATGCATCAGAAATAGTGATCTAGTTTTGTACATATGGATAATTAAAGGAACCCAATAATATGATTGCCATGTGAGTGGACTGAACTATCTCATTTAGCATAACTTTCTGAGTTTTATTTCGGTTAATAGAATGTTGTATGACCTTTTTATTGCTATGTTAAAATTTTATGTACTAACCTGTGCGGATAGCTGCGGTGCCTTTACCATTTGTAAAAACTTTGCGGCTTCAGAGTTTCAGGCTTCGGTTAACTCGTGAAGTGGTGTGACTTGGTCAATTTTCAAACTCGATTCTTTACTCCGTGCTTTACGGAAAATAAATGGAACACGTAAGTAACCCAACGATAATACTGCATGTGCATTTTAAATGCTTGATGCCACATTCAACCGTTCGCACACCTGCTTCACATATCACATGGGACCTGGACCACAAAATCTCATTCCAGTAGGATCAAGTTGCTTCATAATTGGGCTTGCTTTTCGGGACATATTTCTGGACCATGGTGCAGCTGCACCGTAGGAACGGTGTCCCACCCGAGTTCGGTATAGACTCCAAACCTCCAGATTTGGAGATTGGAGCCATTATTAGCATGTTAGATGTCATTACCGTATTGAGCAGGCAGTATGGGCCTACAATATTAGGCTCGTGTTTTTTTTTTGAATTTTTCCATATATATTAAACCAACAAAGAACATACTATTACATCGATTATAAAAACAATACTAAAAAACACGAGCAAATCTATGAGATCTTCAAACCCTTCTTTCTCCATGACACAATCTTGTACATTTCTGAAGGCAGCCGTAGAATAACGCCGAAAACTCCAAACCACAGACCTGCAAATACCGACGAAGGTTCTCCCCTTTTAATTTTGAGCCACGATGCCAAGGCTTTGTGCGCGCATACAACCATTAAATTAATCAAGCAACATCGGCAGGAGTACCACCACTGATATTACAGGGACAAATAACCGATTCACTTTGTCGACGTCGTTGGGAGCCGAGAGAACGAATCACCACTGCCGAAGACGTAGTAGCCGGGATAGATAACGCGAGGACAAACCTCCTCGCGACAACCATGAGAAACAATCCAAGATTGATCTGTTGAATCAAGATCTGAAGAACCATACCTAGACAAACTTAATCTTACAAAACCACCATTGACGTCGGGAAGGAGATCTCGCCGACGAACGAAGCGCGGAAGATCACTTATTGCAGACGATGCCATCTCCATTGACGAAGAAGACAAGAACCAAAACCAAACTCTAACATTAGAGACCTTAGTATAGCACCCTGCGCAGGTCCGAGATCCCCACCCTTACTAGTGCCAGAGCGGCACACAGAGGAGGTGAGGACCCGTCAATTGTTAGACGATTGCGACGATGAAGATGCAGATGACGTCGGCGGCGAAACCCTAGTCGCCGCCTCTCTTTCTTCTTTCTTAATCAATGAGGCAAGACAATGTTTTGTGTCTGTCTCTGTGAAAAAGTACACGCGTAATAGTAGGCTCGTGTTAGCTGTCATTTGCTGCTGTGATGCGATGAGTTATACCAAAATACTAGATGTCTAAAGTTGATTTAGATTACATAAACAGGCTACGAAAAAATAGATTACATAAACAGGCTACGAAAAAATGGACATGGTGACTATGAGCGGGATTTGGGTGTGGATGAAGCATGGTAGTAGTGTTAATTACCAGATCTCACTCAAAGGCGACTTAAGCCAATGGTATCATGTCGCGCGCTAGGGTGCAGGTCGAGATACAAAAATTAAGGAGCCTCTCGGTCTCGTCATATCGCTCCCGCGAGCGACGGGCGAACCCTAGCCGCCGCTGCTTCCCAGCCCCTCCTCCTCTCTCCCTCCTCCCCCGTCGCCGCCGGAGGGCGGCGGCGGCGGCGGCGGGCTCCTTCTCCCTCGCGCGGCCGGGGCGGCGCGGGCCGCATCGGTCGGTGGGGGCGCCGCGCTGGGCGAGTTGGGCGCGGCTGCTCTGCGGCGGCGTGGGGGCTTCGTGGTGGTGGTGGGTGTGGGGTGCGTGTGTGCATTGTGTGTGTCCTACCTTGGTGCGCCTGGGTTCCCTCGCATCTCTCCTTGCTGAGCACGGGGCCATCGCCGTCTGTGGGCGTGCGCCGCCTATACGGCGGCTGGTCGGTCGCACCGGCGCCGGCGGTCGGCCGTGCCTGCCGGTGGTGCCCTGCTGGGTGCCGCCGTGTCGATGCCAGATCCAGAGCCCGCTGGGATGGATCTGGGCCGGGCTAGGCCGCCCCTTTTTGTGTCCCTGCTCGGTGTAGTGGATGCAGGGGTGTGCCTCTCCGAGGTCTGTCCTCTGTGGACTTGCCGGAGTTGCCTGGTTCGATCTGCCGGAGTTGCCCCGGTCTCCGTGGTGTTTACCATGAGGCTCCAGATTCCGATCTGGGCTGGGGCGGTCCGGGCTAACAGTCATACCCGTGGGCTGGGTTTCGGTCCGTCGTGCTCTTTCCGGTTCTCTTTGCACCGTGTCCCGAGGTTCAGAGGCCGGTGGCTGCGTCTTTTGTCCTCTTCGCGTCCTCTTGGCGGCGGCCGTCGTTTGGTTTTGGAGGGTCTCGGTGAAAACCGTGAAATGGTTGCGACCATTGCTGGCGATGATAACACCTCTAGTGTCGTTCCCTTGTTGAAGGCATCGTTGTGAAGACAATTCCTCTTTCTAAACGGCCGGACTCCGCCTCCCCGACCCAGTTTGCTCTCCCTGGCGTGTCCGTTCGATGAAGACTTCCCTTGGTATCTTGGGGCTTGGGAGAAAGCTCTGCTAGACTTGTATCTGCCGGCAACGACGACGTTTTGAGCGCCGTTCACCTTCTTGGAGGCGTTGCTGCAAGCCCTCGCCTTTGGATTGCCCCTTCCCCAATGGCATGTCATGACGGAGGTGATGATGGTGCGGTGGAGGTTTCGTTGGGGTGGACATCACCGACGTCGTCTCCGTGCAACAGAAAACATGGTGCCGCCTTCGGATCAAGCATGCTTAGTTTAGCTTAGCTTGGTTTTACACCATGTTTGTTTTCTCTGTTGTTGTGAGGTGTGAGTGTGTGGTGTGAGTGGTTTTTTTTTACGGGCGTGGTGTGAGTGGCTGGTGTTGTTGTAAGTCTGTTAGCCGGTTGTTGGCTTTGTTAATTCAAAGCTGGGCTCTGATCGAGCCTTCCGTCTCAGATACAAAAATTAAATATAGGTTCCCTTTCGGGCCGTTGGATGCATCTTTTGAAAGGGCCGTTGGATGCATCTCTTTGTACATGACATGTCCCGTGCCTTTCAATCTGTACAAACATCCCTTTCTCACGCGGCTTTTGTAAAAATCTCTTTGTACTGAAAAATTAGTAGCATATTATAGAGAGATTTGTAGCAATATTACCACAGTTTTCAATAAACAATAGTATACATAGTTGTTTTCAGCAGAATCACCTATGCTTCCAAGATTGAACAATTTGAAATTACATTCAGTGGGAGTCGGCGCCGGAGCGGGGAGCTGCGCCATCTTGAAGTGGTTGAGTCGTCGTAAGGGGTCAAGGTGGCACTACAGCTTACAATGCTCCTCAACATGGCTCTTGGTGAATCCCTCGTCCTCGTCCCCTATGTCGCGCGCTTGGGCTTGGGAGAAGAGGCGGATGGATCCATACCCGCCCATGACGCACACATCTCTGTTCTTTTTCCATCTCCACCAGTACCTCCCGCGCTGTCGACAACCACTGACATCATAGGGCACTGACACCTCCTTGGCTCCTTGGACATCTTCAACAACACCACCCGCGTCGACGACATGCGTCTGTAGCACCGTTGGCGTCAGGGGCACGATAAGATCAGTGGGAGGAGGCGCGGCATCATGAAGAAACCAAGGTTTGGAGTAACAACGATGTATAGGTGTGCACGACATCGTGGTGACTGATGACCCACAAGTATAGGGGATCGCAACAGTCTTCGAGGGAAGTAAAACCCAATTTATTGATTCGACACAAGGGGAGCCAAAGAATACTTGTGAGCCTTAACAGCGGAGTTGTCAATTCAGCTGCACCTGTGAATAGTCTTGCTCGACACAGATTATCAGTAGCAACAGTTTATAATAGCAGCAGCGATGAAGTAATAGCAGCAGTAAATAGAGACAGCAGTAGTGATTACAGTAAACAACAGGATTAAAATACTGTAGGCCAGCAATCGCTTCATGGGCCAGGTTCTTCTCCAGGAGAGCTTCGCCATCGTTATTTCATTCACCTCCACGAGCTCGAACGAGTCCTTTGTACTGGTAAATGTATATGGCCCATGCGATGGTATTGAGCGGGAAAACTTCATTGCCTGGCTTTTTCACCTTAATATTGCTGACGACGCTCTTTGGATCTTGCTTGGTGATTTTAATTTCTATCGTTACACCGACAGTCGTAATCGGACGGGAGCAAATATGGAGGACATGGCCACTTTTAACGAGATCATTGGCCACCTTGGTCTGATTGAGCTGCCTATCAAAGGCCAGTGCTTCACTTGGAGTAACATGCAAGTGGATCCCCTCCTTGTCCAGCTCGATTGGTTCTTTACTTCGCCTGCTTGGACTCTGAAATTCCCTAACACTACGGTCAGTCCCCTTGCACGCCCCACCTTAGACCATACGCCGTGTGTAGTTTCTATAGGCACTAGCATCCCTAAAGCTAATGTTTTCCATTTTGAGAACCACTGGGTTAAGTTACCAGGATTCCTTCAGGTTGTCCAGCGTATTTGGGCGATCCACTGCCCGGGCGATGCTGCTAGGTGCATTTCGGCCAAGCTAAAGCTTCTGCGCAAAGCTCTCCGCAATTGGAGCACGAGCATCTTTGTCTTGTTGCATCTGATTGATAACTGCAATGCGGTCATCCTCCGCCTAGATGAGTACGAAGAGCTACGACCGCTCCACATATCGGAATGGAATTTTCGTAACACCGTCAAGCGTAAGCTCTCGTTCTTGCTGGAATGTAAGCAGGAGTACTCGAAAAAGCGGTGCACAATTCGGTGGACCAAATTTGGGGAGAGAACACCAATTTTTTTCACTCCATGGCTACTATACGTTATAGGCATAACAGCGTAGCATCACTTGAACGATCTGATGGCTCCACTGCCACTGAGCATGATGAAAAGGCTGGCCTCCTCTGGACTGCTTTCAAGGATCGCCTGGGGGTTTCTGTTCCTATTGACCCACTGTTTGATTTCTCATTTTATGTGCACCATATGGATGGCCTTGAGGAACTTTCAGCGCCTTTCTCACACAAAGAAATTGATGATGTGGTTGCTGACATGCCAAGTGACAAAGCCCCTGGGCCTGATGGCTTCTCTGGTCTGTTTTTGAAAACTTGCTGGCCCATTATAAAATTTGATTTCTACCGGCTGTGCGAGGATTTTTGGTCCAATTCGGTTAACTTACAGAGTATTAACGATGCATACATCACCCTAGTGCCAAAAGTTCAATCCCCTCTTGGTCCAAATGACTTCAGACCTATCTCCTTGCTGAATTCAGGTCTCAAGCTGCTCACGAAGCTGTTGGCTAATTGACTCCAAAGCAAAATTTTACAGCTGGTTCATACCAATCAATATGGTTTTTTAAAAACGCGCACTATCCAGGACTGCATTGGCTGGGCATATGAATACATCCATCAGTGCAAGCACGCTTGTAAAGAGGTAGTCATCCTCAAACTGGACTTTGCTAAGGCATTTGATATGATTGAACATCAAGCGATTATCAAAATCCTGCGATGTTGGGGCTTCGACGAGCGTTGGATCCATTGGGTACGATGTATCTTCTCTACTGGCACTTCATCGGTTCTGCTCAATGGAGTTCCTGGCAAGAAATTCCCATGCAAACGTGGTGTCCGGCAAGGGGATCCCTTCTCTCCTGTTCTGTTTGTGGCGGGAGCCGATCTCCTGCAATCCATGGTTAACCACCTGGTTTCGACTGGCATCCTTCGCCCTCCGCTTCCGATCGAGGGAACTGACTTCCCTATCGCTCAATACGCCGACGACACGCTGCTGATCATGGAGGCCTGTCCCCAGCAACTTTTGGCCCTGAAGGAACTGCTCCTTACATTCTCCCTTGCCACAGGTCTCCATGTCAACTATTCTAAATCATGCCTGATGCCGATCAACATCGATGCGGATCGACTCGCTTCCCTAGCCAGTACCTTTGGTTGCTCCACTGGCTCGCTACCGTTTACGTATTTGGGTCTTCCTCTCGGATCCTCTAGGCCCTCTATGCATGATCTCTCCCCCATTGTGGACCAGGCTGAGCGGCGGATGAAAGCGAGTGTGAGATTTCTGGACTACGGAAGCAGGCTCACTTTCATAAACTCGGTGATTTCAGCTCTCCGATTCACTTCCTCTGCTCCCTCAAGCTGCACAAAGGCATTATCAAGTTATTCGATCGTATTCGTCGACATGCTCTCTGGGCCAAAGAGGAAGACTCCAGCTCTGTCCACTCCCTTGCATCCTGGTCCCTGGTCTGTCGTCCCAAGAAGCGTGGTGGTCTTGGTGTTCTTAATATGGAGATTCAAAATTCGGCCCTTCTCCTTAAACAGCTTCATAAATTCTTCACCAAGAAAAACATCCCGTGGGTTAAGCTGGTTTGGTCCATTTACGATCCCGCCTCCCCACCACAGGCCCAATCTGCTCGCGGTTCATTTTGGTGGAGGGACATATTCAAGCTGATTAATATCTACCGTAGCATTACTAACACAGTGGTGATCAGTGGCCAGGCAACTCTATTTTGGAAGGACTTCTGGCACAACCAGCATTTGATGTGGGATCGTTTCCCCAGGCTGTTTTCCTTCGCTCTGAACGAGGATGCCTCTGTTTCGGACATTGCTCAGATGGGGGAGCTCTCCTCTCGGTTTGCTCTACCCCTTTCTCCCAAGCCTTTGAGGAACTGAATCAGGTTAACCACATTGTTGCCGATCACACCCTTGTCCCCCACGGCCCGGATATTAAGAACTTTCCATGGGGGAATTCAACCTATACCTCTGCAAAGTTTTACAACTTCATATTCTCCCACCTAGAGTGTGATCAGTCTCTTCAAGCGATTTGGAAATCGAAGCTGTTGCCCAAACTCAGGGTGTTCGCTTGGCAGCTGCAGAAGGACAGGTTGAACACTAAGGACTTGATGGCTCGCAAGCACTGGAATTTTGAAGGAGGCCCCGAGTGTGTCCTTTGCACTCAACGTACACTTGAAACAAGGGATCATCTCTTCTTTGAGTGCGTTTTTGCTGTAAACTGCTGGAGCTTCCTGGGGATTCATTGGGATGTCGACAGGCCAATTTCTAGCCGCTTTGCCACTGCTAACAGTCTGTTCCAAGGCCCTGCTTCATGGAGATCATAGTCTGCGCATTCTGGAATATTTGGAAAACTCGCAACGATCTGATCTTTAAAGATATCCAGCCCTCGATGCCGAGATGGAAGGTGCTTTTCCAGCACGATATCATGCTCCACCAGTATAGAGTTAAACCCTTGCTAGCGCCCACGCTGCTCCAGTGGGTTTTAGACACCTTTTCCTAGTTTGCTTTCTATGGGTATGAGTTTTTGTAATTTTTGCTTCAAGCCACCCTAAATTTTTGGCAGAGATTTGTAACCCCATGTATTCAAAAACCACTGGTTTTTCACTACCAGCTTTATATATAAAATTACACCATAGGGGTTTTCCCTACGGTATCTCTGTCAAAAAAAAATACTATAGGCATAGGGATGCATGAACGGGCGCTGCATGGATAAGATAGTTCATATAATAATCAAGACATAGACATTGCAGATAAATAATAAAGCAGTATCCAAGTACTAAGTAACCATAGGCATGTGTTCCGTATATAGTCGTACGTTCTCGCAATGAGAAACTTGTACAACATCTTCTGTCCTACCAGCCCGTTGCAGCAGGGCCTCAAGGGAAACTACTGGTAATTAAGGTACTCCTTTTAATAAAGTACCGGAGAAAAGCTTTAACACTCCGTGAACACACGTGATCCTCACATCGCAGCCATCCCCTCCGGTTGTCCCAATTATTGTCACTTTGGGGCCTCGGGATCCGGACAACGATATGTGTATACAACTTGCAGGTAAGATCTTAAAACAATGCATATCATCATGAAACAATAACATGTTCAGATCTGAAATCATGGCACTCGGGCCCTAGTGACAAGCATTAAGCATAACAAGTTGCAACAACGTCATAAAGTACTAACAACGGATACTAGGCACCATGCCCTAATGATCTTACATCTATTACATGAACAATCTCATCCAATCCCTACCATCCCCTTCAGCCTACAGCAGGGAACTACTCACACATGGATGGGGGAAACATGGATGGTCGATGGAGAGGCGTCGGTGATGATGATGGCGATGATCTCCTCCAATTCCCCGTCCCGGCGGAGTGCCAGAACGGAGTTTCTGGTCCCCGAAATAGGTTTCGCGATGGCGGCGGCGTTCGGAGGAGTTTCTGGATGAAGTGGACGACCCCCTCGAGTTTTTAGGTCAAAAGGGTTAAGTAGTCGAGAGGGGGGCTCGGGGACGTGGCCGAGTCGGCCACACCCTTCTTGGCGCGGTGGGCCCTCTGGCCGCGCGAGCAAGGGGTGTGGGCGGCTCCTTGCCCCACTCCGTCTCCCCTTCTGGCTCCGTGAGTCTTCGGGTAAAATAGGAGCTTTTCCATCTTTTCTGGTGTTTTTCCCGAAAGTTGACTTTCTGCACAAAAACGAGACACCAGGGTAATTCTGCTGAAAACAGCGTTAGTCCGTGTTAGTTGTATTCAAAACACACAAATTAGAGGTAAAACAACAGCAAAAGTGTTCGGGAAAGTAGATACGTTTTGGACGTATCAACTCCCCAAGCTTAGCTTATTGCTTGTCCTCAAGCAATTCAGTTAACAACTGAGTGCGATAAAAGAGACTTTACGAACACATTTGCTTCATATGATGTGTAATATTCTCACTATATGAACAAGTGCTTAAGCAATTCAATATGAGGCAAATGCAAATAATGTCACCTAATAGGCATGTAAACTATGAAAAGATGCCAACATACTAATAGCAAACAACATGAAACATATCAACTCACAAGATTGTAATGCTCATAACAAGGTATGATAAGGTGGTATCTCGCTTGCCCGTTTTTGTACAGCAAAACATAAATGCCAGGCACCTCTGAAGTTCAAGGGAAGACTAGAAGTAAAGATATCAAAGATAAAAGCATCAAAGTTATACCACAGTTAACCGCATTCTGGGACAAGCACATTACACTAAGAATGACAACTATGCTCTCGAGAAAGTGCTCAATGAAAGGATGGTGACTCAACATAAAAGTAAAAGATTGCCCTTCGCAGAGGGAAGCAGGGATTAACATGTGCTAGAGCTTTTATTTTTGAAACAGAAGCAAAATTGTTTTGGGAGGTGGTTGTTCCTGTCAACGAATGGCAATAGAGTTTATGTTATCTTCCATACTAAACAAGTTGAGAGCGGTTCCGAGATGTTGATATTAAGCATGTATATCATGCACTTTATATATGTTGTTTGACACTCCTCCCCACCTTGCTTACACAAGCCATGGCTAACCGAATCCTCGGGTGCCTTCCAACAATCACATACCATGGAGGAGTGCCTATTTTTTTAGCTTTTTGATATTACAATGGTCTAACCAGCTCTTTGTAAATTAGTGACAAGCAGATGAAGCATGCAAGTGGGGTACTTAATTTAGTATGGAAGATAACAAACCCAACTACTACTTCCTCATGAGCTAAAAACAGTGTCACAAAATGAGAAGTGATTTGAAGGTTTTAAAGGTAGCACATGAAAATTTACTTGAATGGTTTGAAATGCCATGCATAGGTATTTATGGTGGACACTTTGGGATAACTTGGTTTTCATGGATTTGGAAGCACGAGCAGCATTCCCGCTCAGTACAAGTGGAGGCTAGCAATAGACTGGGAAGCGACAATCAAGAGAGCAATAACCGTCATAATCATGCTTGCGACAAAATAAAATTAACTGAGGCATAAAAGTGATACAAGAACTCTGAGGCAAAATAAATCATCGAGGCTTAATTGACTTTTTGTTTTTCAGTCATATGCATGCGTGAGCATGTGCCAAGTCAATTCAAATGAATTATTCAGAGGAGGATACCACAATGTCATACCCTTTTATGAATAGAACAATGCAAGCAAACATCAATATAACATGCTACCCACTATTAATAAATTGGAACTGATCATGAGAAACAAGAACTACTAAGCATCCACTAAATGACATATACCTCACATGAACCAACTAAGCATGCTCACATGGATGAGTATATGTACAAAAATGAAAGCAAATAGAGTTCATACCAGCCTCTCACCCCAACTCGAATTGTTGTAGATCGTCCTTATTGCTTTTTCACTTGTGTTGCTTCGAATGATATGAATGAAAACCAAGCTCCACCGGAGTCACGGAAGGCTGTCCAACTCTGAAACAAACTATACAAAACCGAAAGAACAACAAATATTTTTGGGTTTTCGAGTTTAAAACAAGAGCAAAAAGAAGCAAACAATAAGCAAAATATTTTTGGATTTTTGAATAACAAACCGAAATTAAAAACTAAGCAAACTAATACTGAAAGCTTAAAGAAACAAATGAAGAGAAATAACAGAAATATTTTGGTCTTTTTGTGTTTTAAAATGCGGAAATAAAAAGCAAACACAAAAAGAAAGAAAGAAAATCGAAACATGGATATACAAAGTATCGACAAGATATGATATGTAAATGAGTGAGATGTCGATATACCTCCCCCCAAGCTTAGGCTTTTGGCCTAAGTGGAGGTCAATCGTAACGTGGGTAGGAACTCCAAGCCGGTGGGTCATACCTGGCGTGCTCGAAGTCCGGCTCCGCTGAGGAGGACGAGGCTGAAGGCCCTGCATATCCAGAATGTGGGTGCGAGTAGCCCACAGTGCCGGAAGACTGAGTGGAGTCCTCTTCAGCCCACTCTCCGTCATCCCAGTGTGCTGGACATGTTCCCTTATGTATGCATTGAATTCATCCTCGGTGATTGACCAATTAATCCTGAAACCAAGGTTAAACAAACGGGTGCAGGCAAAGCAACTATTCGATTGGATCTAACTGTTTTCCAAACCACTTTCCTGGAAAAGGTTATCTCATAAGATAGATTATTCAAATCAGCCCAATTAGGAACAAATTCGTGCCTTTTCATAGAAGCAATATCAAGTTTCTCTAAGGGAAGCTGCAAATCAAGATGGTGAGGCACTAGACCATGCATAGCTAATAAACGAGAAGCAATGAGACCCCACAAAATCCCCCTTTTTCGCTTGGCGCAAGGCAAAAAGCTATCAAAACCCAAATTATAGTTCCTATCAAGCTGCAAGGCTGCCGCTAAGAAAGCTAAATCAGGAACAGATAACTTCCTTGCAACTCTCCTAGCAAGGACACACTTCGAGATAAAGTAAGCAAAATATCGAATAGATGGGAATTGAATACTTCGAATTTTACCATCCTCATCTGAGAAGCTTCTTCCTTGGCAAATTGCCTTGTACAGGTCTGTCAATGGCTTGGGCTGCCCAATTATCTTCCCTCGTGATCCCCATTGGGGCACCCTAATTGCTGCACAAAAATCATCAAAAGGCAAGTGGACAATTTTATTGTAAATTTTGTAATGAACCATAGGGTTAGGTGAAGACCAATCAAATCTGAAATCCTGCACCACAGACACAGTTAGCTTTGCATATTGATATGGTTCACCTCCTACAAAATCACTTAATCCTGCATTGGAGACAAGAGTTTGAAAATCTTGCAGGATCCCTGCACTTCTCATGAACTCTGAGCATGGGTAGCTGGAGGGGAACACCCCTCTTCACGATGGATTCCCATGACCTCAGGAACCACCAATTCATGTTGGTTTAGTTGGTGCACATTCCCCTCCATTCTCTGAAATTTTTGACAAACATCATAAAAAGTTGATTTTGAGACATACAAATGAGGGGAACTACTATATGAACTTGCTAGAGGACTAAACATGCATCAAAACTAATAATTTCCACTTAAACAAGCATGCAAACTCACTTAACAAGTCACCTACAGCAGCAAAATACTCAAGGTATACTTCACTAAACAAAATTCTACTTGGATAAATGGAGGAGTCACATACCGGAGAGCAAATGCCCCAAATCTCAGCAGCTGAGATGGGCTGAGCAAGGAGATCAAAATCGCGAGGAAGAACAGCAAGAACTCGGGTTTGAGCAGAAGAAATGAGTTTGGTCGAGCAAAGGGAAGGTGTGGTAGGTGGAGAGCAAGTGGAGGGCCAAGGGGGGTCCACACCCCTTCTGGCGCGGCCAAGGTGGCACCCGCGCCACCAGGGGGTGTGAGCCCATGGTGGGTCCCCTTGGTCAGCCCCAGGCACTCCCACGATGCTCTTCCAAAAATAGGAACAATGGTATAATTTTTATAAATTTTTGAAAACTTTCAATTTGGATGATTTCTGGGCACTTAAACTAATAAAACTCAGGCAGAAAAATAATTTTCAAAATCAAAAAACTAAACTTTTGCAAACTAAGTCATTACAGTAGGTAAAACAAGGTTGAGGAAAAAATGTTGTTTAGCACTTTCATGTATATAAATGTATTTGTTAACAAGGTTGATCAAGTCTTGCCACCAAATAAATTTATATGACACAAATGATTTAAACATCATGAGACATCATGTTACCTTGAATTGTATTGATATGGATCCAATCATAATGTTTTGATATCCTTCTTGATGATCATATATAGGGCAATCAATACTTCCCACTTTGATAGTTTTAAAATTAGAGATGGTATTACTCCATAAACCTTGTCAACTTTCTTGGGGAAATAAACAGTATGTCTTTATCATTCACATTGAAAGTCACTTTTCCTTTATTGCAATCAATAACACCTGCAGTGTTTAGAAAAGGTCTCCCAAGAATAATAGACATATTATCATCTTCAGGCATCTCAAGAACAACAAAATCAGTTAAAATTAAGCAATTGTTAGCCACTTGAACAGGGACATCCTCACAAATGCCAACAGGAACAGCAGTAGATTTATCAGCCATTTGCAAAGATATATCAGTAGGTATCAATTTATCAAGATAGAGTCTCTTATAAAGAGAAAAAGGCATAACACTAACTCCTGCTCCCAAATCACATAAAGCAGTTCTAACATAATTATTTTGATGGAACAAGGAATGGTTGGTATACCTGGATCTCCAAGCTTCTTAGGAACCTTGCCATTGAAAGAATAATTAGCAAGCATAGTAGAAATTTCCTCATTAGGAATTTTCCTCTTGTTAGAAACAATATCTTTCATATACTTTGAATAAGGAGGCAATTTAATAGCATCAGTCAAAGGAATTTGCAAGAACAAAGGTTTCATCCAATCACAAAATTTATTATAATGTTCTTCTTCCTTTGATTTTAGTTTCTTAGCAGGAAAAGGCATTTGCTTTTGAACCCAAGGTTCTCTTTCATTACCATGTTTCTTAGCAAGAAAGTCTTCCTTAGTGTACTTTTATTTTTAGTATGCTTTTCAGGTTCCTCCTCAATTTCTTCTTTATCAAAGCATCATTTTATCATTATCATTATCATTGTTATGTCATTACCACTTTCAGTTTCAGCATCAGAAATAGATATACTATTAGGATCATTAGCAGGTTCAGAGGATTCTACAACAGTTTTATGTTTCTTCTTCTTTTTCTTAGAAGGAGCACTAGTTTCATTAACACGTTGAGAATCTTGTTCAATTCTTTTAGGATGACCCTCAGGATATAAAGGATCCTGGTCGAAACACCTCCTCTAGTTGTTACTTCACAAACATGTTTCTCTTTATCCTTAGAGGCATTTACTAACAGATCTTGTTGCACTTTAGTGAGTTGATCAATTTGAGTTTGAACCATATGAAATGTTTAATAAGCATCTTAACATCATTGGAGGTTCTCTCCACAATATCATGCAATTTACTAATAGCTTGAGAATTTTCATGCAAATGATTCTCTACTCTCATATTAAATTATCTTGCTTAATAACATAATTATCAAATTCATCTAAGCATTGATCAGGTGGTTTAGAGTAGGGAACATCTCCTTCATCAAACCGTTGGAGAGAGTGTACCTCAATTATGGATGAATGGGAATTGGCTTACATAGCTCTTCAATTGGTGGAAGGTTCTTCACATCTTCAGATTTAATACCCTTCTCATGAGAGTCTTCTTGGCTTCCCTCATTGATTCATCATTTAATTCAATCATACCCCTCTTCTTCAATATTGGTGTCGGTGTAGGTGTGGGGTCGGCTCAGGTAGAGTCCAATCATCATGATTTTGGCTGATTTTAGCCATTAATTCTTCAGCTTCTTCTGGAGTTCTTTTCCTGAAAACACAACTAGCACAACTATCCAGATATGCTCTAGATTCAATAGTTAGTCCACTATAAAATATATCAAGAAGTTCATGCTTTTCCAAGTCATGTCCAGGCCGAGCTCTAATTAAAGAGCAAAACCTTGTCCATGCTTCTGGAAGTTTCTCTTCATCTTCCTGGTCAAAGTTATAAATTCTCTGCAAAGCAGCATGTTGAGCACTAGCAGGAAAATATTTCTGAAAGAAAACATTAAGCAAACCAGTAGGACTAGTAATAGAACCAGGAGGCAAGTTGTTATACCAAGCTTTAGCATCATCCTTTAATGAGAAAGGAAAAATTTAGCAACAAAGTAGCTACGCTTCTTAATATCATCAGAAAACAAGCCACTCAAAGTAGAGAGCTCATTCATGTGCTCTACAGCACTTTCTTTTTCAGTGCCACAAAAAGGAGTTTTCTCAACAATAGATATATGAGATAAATCAAGAGAAAAATCATAATCCTTATCTTTAATGTTTATAGGAGAAGTGGCAAACTTAGGATCAGGAGACACTTGTATTTAACAGCATGTTGTGCAAGAAGATTTTAATATTACTTGCACCAGTAGTAGCATTACATTTATCAATAAAATCATCATCAAGTTCCACATAAGTTTCATCAGGATCATCACAAGTATAATCCTTAACTCAGGTGAATAAACAGGAGTAGTAGGACTTCCATTAGGTGTTTACATTTTCGAGTTGTTTAGACCTAGCAATAGCAGCATCTAAAAGGGACCTAATGAAACTCTCATCAATCACAGTAGAAGCATCATCAATATTATCAGAGGTATTTTCAGATTCAGCAGAAGTAACAGTGCGTGTAGCTTGTGGTGGTGTAACAAGTTGACTCATCACAGATGGTGAATCAAGAGCAGCAGAGGTACTAAGTGTCGTACCTTTTCTTGTAGTGGATGGCAATACACGACCTCTCACAGAGCTTTACCCATGATGAATAAATTTCAGCGAGCAATATAGATCACAAGTGAACTCACAAATAAAGCTATGCTCCCCGGCAACGGCGCCAGAAAATAGTCTTGATGACCCACAAGTATAGGGGATCGCAACAGTCTTCGAGGGAAGTAAAACCCAATTTATTGATTCGACACAAGGGGAGCCAAAGAATACTTGTGAGCCTTAACAGCGGAGTTGTCAATTCAGCTGCACCTGTGAATAGTCTTGCTCGACACAGATTATCAGTAGCAACAGTTTATATAGCAGCAGCGGTGAAATAATAGCAGCAGTAAATAGAGACAGCAGTAGTGATTGCAGTAAACAGTAGGATTAAAATACTGTAGGCATAGGGATGGATGAACGGGCGCTGCATGGATAAGATAGTTCATATAATAATCAAGACATAGGCATTGCAGATAAATAATAAAGCATCCAAGTACTAAGTAACCATAGGCATGTGTTCCGTATATAGTCGTACGTGCTCGCAATGAGAAACTTGCACAACATCTTCTGTCCTACCAGCCGTGGCAGCGGGCCTCAAGGGAAACTACTGGTAATTAAGGTACTCCTTTTAATAAAGTACCGGAGCAAAGCATTAACACTCCGTGAACACACGTGATCCTCACATCGCAGCCATCCCCTCGGTTGTCCCAATTATTGTCACTTTGGGGCCTCGGGTTCCGGACAACAATATGTGTATACAACTTGCAGGTAAGATCAAAACAATGCATATCATCATGAAACAATAACATGTTCAGATCTGAAATCATGGCACTCGGGCCCTAGTGACAAGCATTAAGCTAACAAGTTGCAACAACGTCATAAAGTACTAACAACGGATACTAGGCACCATGCCCTAATGATCTTACATCTATTACATGAACAATCTCATCCAATCCCTACCATCCCCTTCAGCCTACAGCAGGGAATTACTCACACATGGATGGGGGAAACATGGATGGTCGATGGAGAGCGTCGGTGATGATGATGGCGATGATCTCCTCCAATTCCCCGTCCCGGCGGAGTGCCAGAACGGAGTTTCTGGTCCCCGAAATAGGTTTCGCGATGGCGGCGGCGTTCGGAGGAGTTTCTGGATGAAGTGGATGACCCCCTCGAGTTTTTAGGTCAAAAGGGTTAAGTAGTCGAGAGGGGGGCTCGGGGACGTGGCCGAGTCGGCCACACCCCCTCTTGGCGCGGTGGGCCCTCTGGCCGCGCGAGCAAGGGGTGTGGGCGGCTCCTTGCCCCACTCCGTCTCCCCTTCTGGCTCCGTGAGTCTTCGGGTAAAATAGGAGCTTTTCCATCTTTTCTGGTGTTTTTCCCGAAAGTTGACTTTCTGCACAAAAACGAGACACCGGGATAATTCTGCTGAAAACAGTGTTAGTCCGTGTTAGTTGTATTCAAAACAAACAAATTAGAGGTAAAACAACAGCAAAAGTGTTCGGGAAAGTAGATACGTTTTGGACGTATCAGTGACCTCAAATCTGTGCTCTCATACCGGTGCGAAGAATATAAGGTTGGAACTTGTAGAAATGTAGTGAGCCCCTGATTTGGGTGGTGTTCCTTCTGCCACGAAGCAGCGCACAAGGCGAGCAAGGAGGCGGCCAACATGGGCGTCGTTAGGTCGTCCGATTACAAGCATACTAGAAGAGGTTGGCGCGCTTTGCTGTGCCCGAGGTTATTAATACGGTTATCAATACATGACATGATGATCTGAGTAAATATTATTGTTTGATACATCATCTGGTACAAATTCATACCATTTTTTAGAAAAGCATTGCACGAATTGGTCTAGCAAACTACGGTATAAACTATATAATACAAAAGTAACGAATTTGAGTTTGTTAATCTCTAAACAAGGCGAGCCCGACAACTGGTGTGTGTAGGCGAATGATTCATGCGATGCGGTGCTAGTCGAGGTGCAGCCAAATGCAGAGTTGCCGTATGTCGCTCGTGCTTGCAGGGAAAGAGGAGGCACCGAGGAGGGGGGAAGCGAAGAGGGCCTTTCGGGTGGCTCGTCAGCCGGAGCTAGAAAAGGGAGTCATTGTTGGCCACGCACGGGTGGAGAGAGACTCGAGGCAAAATCTGTCATGATCCATGGTGTCCTTTAGATGTGATGGTAGATTCGCGGCCAAATCGGTTAAAATTTTGACGGAGCTGCCAAATTCAAAACTGAATCAATGAGAGAAGAGGCGATAATGGTCAACGGAGGAGAGGCATGAGGCCGACTTGAAAATTCAGTTTTTTAATTGTCGTGCAAGCGTTAGCTTTTCTGTTTTATAGCAACAGCCCAAGTGTTCTATATAGGCAGCACTTGCCTTTTTCTTTTTGACAAAAAAATTGACATAATTTTCGTCAAGACCAATTAGTTGTTCAGAGAACATTTAGTTGGCCCAAATGACTTAATACGGAAGGGAGTCGATGGTGGCCACGCTCGGGAAGAAAGCGCCGGTCGGCCGTATTGAATTCGTTGCCGAATCGGTCAGAATTGTGGCGGAACTACCAGATCAGAGACCAAATTGATGGGAGAAGAGGCGACAATGGTCACCGGAGAAGAGGCGTGACACCGACATGAAACTTCCGATTGGTAGTTTGCGTGCGTGTTTTAGCCTTCTGTTATATAGGAGCAGCCCAAGTTTTTTATATTTGCCGCACTTGGTGGTTTTCGTTTGACCTTTTTTTTGTTGCTAAATTTACATCCAATGCAGGGCAATAGCTACCAGAGCAATATTTTTTTGCCCAAATGATCTATATTGTAGAATAGACCAGCTATTGAAATATAAGAGGGGCGACACCGTTGTGTGCAGTAGATAGACATGTAATTTCGTATTAAGTTAAACGGAGAAATAATATTATTTCTAGTTGGATCTGATGTAACCAATATAAAGTTGTCACGTGGAGCAACCAGTAAGCTTTATTTTTAGAGAGCTTAGTTTTTAGAAGGATATTTTCAAACTCAATTTAAAACTATGAGCTATAAATTAATAAATTAAGTGAGCTATATGGGATCTACCACGATGTGACATGTGGGAAGGAGAGGATATATATCCATTAGTATTTTTTTCAAACTCAAATTAAAAATATGAACTATAAATTAATAAATAAAGTGAGCTAAGTAGGGTCTACCATGATGTTAACATATGGGAGAAGGAGAGGACACAAATCCTAGGGAGCTTAGTATTTAGAGACTATTACTAAACTCCAAAAATCGCAAACAAACCTCACGCAACGGGTATAGAAAAGACCGGATAAAACTATCATCACCCTGTCTGAATACTGTACGAATTGTCCTGGAAAGTAGGAGTAAATTGTTGTTTTTATCCCTACTTTGACACATTTTTAGGGGTCCTGCTCTGACACTTGTCACGTCAACTAAGCCATATTCGTTGCAACTTATCTTACCTCATTTAGCCAACTTACCGGTGTCATCGGGTTTAATAAATTTTGCATTGTTTTTTTTAGTATGAAACAATTTCTCACAATAATGTGGGGACAGACCACAAACCCTAACTAGCACAAAAGTGTTTCCATGCGTAACATGTGCACAGCAAATACGGAAGTGAGATTGACTCAAACCATAAAGCTCAACGGATAGCGCAGTAAAATTTTCAAAGTTCGTAGTATCCCTGAAGCGTACTTAGTTGGTCACGGCGGTGCCGTCGGCAGTGGCGGCGGCGGTGGGTGCTTTCGCCTTGCCGTCGTCCTCCTTGGCGAAGGCGGAGACGGGGAAGGCCCGGCCAAGGTCGGTGGGGGTCTTGAAGATGATCTTGGAGTGGTCATCCTTGTCGATGTACATGTCGCAGAGCGTGATCCAGATGAGCATCTCCTTGCTCTTGACCCCGGTCATGCGCTTCATCTTGCGGTCCTCGACGACGGCCGTCACCTCCTTGGCGTAGGAGACCTGCCTCCCGATGTTCTTGAAGGTGTGCGTGAGCGCCTTATTCCGGCGCAGCCACACGAAGCCTGTGGCGCGGTTGTAGCCGACCTCCTCGATGTCCACCAGCGGGAACAGGCCCAGCGGCATGTTTGTCTCGGCCAGCAGCTGCACCGCCTTCTCTGCACACAGTGCCGCGCCGTGGTACACCTCCGCGCCCTCCCTGTTGGCCTCGATTGCCTGGGAACCCATCTCGGCTCAACTCAGATTCAACTCTGTCTCGGCTCGCTATTGTTGGACTCTGTTTTGCTGTGGGATATGGCTGGGTGAGGGGAGGTTTTATAGGCCGAGAGCTGGGTTTTGCTCTCTTCCTATACAGTGGCCAATGGGCAATGGGTATCTTTGCAGACGGCAGGCGTCGTCTCTTTACAAATGGCCGTTGCGATTTCATCTTAGGTCAAGGCCTAGCTAGAGAGATTCTACTAGTATCTTGAATCCTTACCTCTGAAGCAAGAGCTTCAGTTCGCTAGAACGCCGCACAGCGTGAACAAATTCTTGACTTGACTTGACGGATGACAACCCAACGACCTTTCTCTCGACGCAACGGCGTGTGCGTATACAGAGCGATCAGAGGATGGAATTAGGTTCTTAGTTTTTAATACGACAGCGATGTTAGCAAGCGACTGGACTGGTCCAGGACAACTTCCCGAGCTAATTTGCAGTTCTGCATCAACCATTCTGATGCTGCAAGCTTGTACTAACAGAGAGTAGCGTTCAACCGTCAACAGATCGACGCGATGGCTGTATTCTGCGCACGCTCCTTCATTCTGAGTACGGTCGTCTTCCTCAAAACAGTATTTCGCACCGATTTATAAATAAAGCAACAAATTGTTCCAACTGATACAAAGTGTTGAGACCCGGTTACAAAGCAAGTTAAAAGAAAAACTAAACGAGCGGGAAGCAAATGCTCTAAACTCCAAGTTAAGCACGAAAACCGGAGATGCAACGACACGTAACACATGTCAACCTAAACTACGGTATGTATGAAACTGCGCCTCATGAGAAGCCAACGTTGCACCAAACACACCAAACAGTGCAGTTTGTCCTCGCGCTCCAGGCCGCCGAACACCGATCCTGCAGCGGAGTATCGTGAACAACTAACGAGGTCATGTGTAACACGTAGCTAGGAGACCCGCGAAGTCATCCCATGCCAGAGCTAAAGAAGCTTTACGCCCAAATCAAGGCAACATGGAACTACAACCAACGGGACCCTTAGCTTCACGATAGCGGCCCCAAGAGGGTAACAACCTAGTATGTGGTGTTCACGTGTATGCATCTATAAGCTCTTATATGTTTATTCCGTGTTTTCCAGGAGTGGAGATTTGATACTCCCGAGCTCTAGTGATCTTGCTTATTAAAAAAAAATCAAAAACTATGTTTAAAAGTTTTAAAAATCTAAAACAATCATTATGTTCTAAATGATACTAGTCAATTTGGCGCGCCGACACGCCGCACCCGTTGCGATTAGAAATGTTGGAATTCGTCGGAATTTGTCGGCTAGAGTATGCCAAAATACGTAGTGAATTAAAGTGTTCAAATATGCTTATATTGTGCCATAAATTTTTAATATAGCTCCGTAGTTAAAGAATGCATGATATAAGCATTTAGTAATTTTAACTCCATACTTATATAAAGTTTATTTTGATTATATCCAAATATTAACCAAATTAAAATGTTCAAATATGTTTGCATCATGCCATAGGTAGTTAGCACATATTTTTGTGAGCATGCTGATATATTTTGGAGTATCTCCATTTTTTTAGTAAATTGGAATGTCCAAACATGCTTGTATTTTTTCAGTGATATTTAATTTAAGACCATAATGAGTGGAAATGCGTACAAATATTCACAAAATTGGAATGTTCAAATATGTTTGCATTATGCCGTAGGTAATTAGCATATATTTTTGTGAGCATGATGATATATTGTAGAGTATCTTCATTTTTGTTTAGCAAATTGGAATGTTCGAGTATGTTTCTATTATTTCAATAATATTAAATTTAAGTGCATAATGAGTGGGAATGCACATTTATTGAATTGAATTTCATATTTAGAGAAAGTTCATATAAATTACGTCCAAATATTTACCAAATTGAAATGTACAATTTAAGTCCATAATTAGAGGAAGTGCACTAGGTGAGCATTTAATAAATTTAACACCACATAATGAGGGAAAGTGCACTTGTTTTTTGTCCAAATATTCACAATTCAAAACATTTAAACATGTTTGGTGTACATTTATTGAATTGAAGTCCATATTTAGGGAAAGTCCATCTAGATTTCAGACAAATATGTACCAAATTGAAATGTTCAATTTCAGTCCATAATTAGAAGAAGTGCATTATGTGGGCATTTAATAAGTTTAACTCCACATAATTAGAGGAAGTGCATATGTTTTTCTCCAAATATTCGACAACTCAAAATCACTATTCAAGATATCCTCCGATAAATCAGCCGACTTATCTCATCTCGTGTATGGCCGATAAGATAAATCAACCGATTTATCGGCCAATATGCTGATAAATCAGCCGACATGCCGATACGATAAGATAAATCAACCGATTTATCGGCCAATATGCCGACAAATCAGCCGACATGCCGATAAACCACCCGATTTACTGGGTCGGCCGATAACTTTCCGATAAGCGATATCTCCAACATTGCTCAACATAACTAAACATGTTTGTTTTTGGTCATAAATAATTAGCATTTATTTTTCTGAGCATTTTGATGCATTTTCCATATTTTCCGTAGGTATTTATAGGAATACTTGAATTTTTTGATTTTTTTGTCCAAATATTCACAATTCAAAACATTCAAATATGTTTGGTGCATATTTATTGAATTGAAGTCCATATTTAGGTAAAGTCCATCTAGATTACAGACAAATGTATCAAATTGAAATGTTCAGAAACTCCTCATTACATTAAATGGTTGATTTAGTTTTACTATGAAAAATGATTCGAAGTTGTTTAAACATGCATGAATTTGGTTCAAATATATAGGATTCATTTTTCTGAACATTTTGGTATGTTCAACACATTTTTCTGAATAACAGAACAAAACATATTGAATTTACAAATTTGAGTTAATTTTCGGATATTTTATGGAAAAGTCAAAATTCTCTGACGGTGGGTCCCGCGTGTCAGGGACACAGAGGAACCCACGACAAGCTCCACGGTGGCTCTGTCGAGCTCGCCCTCGCCGGAGGAGAGCGAGCGGGCTCGCGCGCGTGCGCCTAACGCATGCAGGACATCGCGGAGAGTCGTCTGGGCGGCGGGGCGAACCATATGGTCGCCGGAACCGGCGGCGGCGACTATTTTCATGGCGGCGGACGACGAGGGCGACGACGGTGATTCCCGCACGCGGCGAGCGTCCCGGCACGTGATCCACAGCGAGGAGGGAGAGGAGATGACGGGAAAGGTCCCTGTGGGCGTAGATTCGTCGGGGGAGAAGCGGAGGGGCGGTGGAGCGCGGCGGCGGCGATTTCCGCCGTCGCGGGAGAGGGAAGAGGGAGAGGAATTGTGCAAAGACTTTTGCAACAAAGTCCTTGGAGTTTCCGCAAATTACGATCAAGTCCTTTGGGGGGTTTTCCGTAAACGTCTGCGCCAAAAAACGTGCGAGAGGGATGACAGGCTGGAGCTGGGGCAACCGGCCGGCCACCGGGCGACGTGGCGGCCCGTGATTGGAAGAAATTCCGCAGTACTGTAGCACCTACAGTACCGCGCGCTGGGCGCGGCGTGGACAGAACTCTGCCGTTGGATTTCGTCGATTGGACGGCCGCGAAAAGAGGGCGACGTGGCCTGCGGAATGGTGGGAGATTTCTACCAGCTTTTATATATAGTAGTATATACTATAAGCGTGGAAAATTTCAATGCAAAATACCATACCCTTTGAGCTACATAAAAATGACAAATGTACAGAGATGAATATGGGGGTTTCAAACTTTTGTTATTTTTGGGTGGCTATTATATTACCATTTAAATTTTGCATGGGGTTCTCCTGAAAAAAGAAAAAAAATGTAAATTCCAGATTTTATTCCTACTTGTACACTTTTCAAATCAATTAACCCATTCAGCGGAAACTCATTCTGCTTAGCTCATTTAGCAAACTTTTTGCTATATTTTTCCCTTTGAACTTTTTGTTAGTATATTGAATAACAAAGATTTTTGAATGATTTGTTAAATCTTTTTAGAGCAATGATTTTATAACTCAAACCTGCCTGCACATGTACATGACGACTGATAGTCAGGTCGGATCAAACATTCTGATGATCACGATTGGCTATCGGTCGATCTGCATAGTTGATTTCCTATCCAACGGTGCACGAACCCTATTACCATAAGCAAGTCCCCACAACATGTCACACCCACTTCTCTGTTTTTCAGAGGGCTCCTAGCTATCTGCACCTCGGACTGTTCGATTTGCACACCGTGGCTGCTCGCAGCTCGCTGTTCTTCCCCCACGAGGCCACGACGGCAGCTTCTACAAACCCCCACCAGCCGCCGCGCACGCGCACCCCTGGCGTTTCCCAGCTCGCCTCTCCCATCGCGCTTTACGAGTGCCAGCCTGCTACGCCGCGACACTGCACTGGCCGTCAGTCAGAGAGGCAGGTTTGGATCGCATTGTGCTACTGGGCGGTTAGGAGTCGCAGCGGCGAACTGATTTTAGCCGCCATTGATCTTGGATTCGACCTGATAAGTTGATTCGTGTTGGGCTGTTCAGGTGGGCGTGCCGATCTCCGTCCCTCGGCGACCCTTGTGGAAATCTTGAACCGTGGAGTCCACAGTTTAGTTGGTTCGAGCTGGCCGGCCTCCTTCCGAGTCCGATTTGAGCTGTAAGCTTCTGCCCCAAATGGATCTTTTTCTACAAGATGAGTTTGCAGGCTTCTACCTTCAATTTATTCCTTTGGTGAGTTGTAGTAGTAGCTATTTTAATCTGTGCGATTTCCTGTTTATTTAGTCATGTTCTCGGAAGTATATCAAGTTTGGTCGTTCAGTGATCTCTCGCCGAAACTCGTCATTAACTCATTATGCTAAAATTAGTTTTCCTAGTGCAGTAATGAAATGAAATACGGAGTAATAATATTTCAAGTTGCCCTTTTATGTGTTGTGAACCTGCGATATCTAATGACTTCCAACTTGAACATTCAGAGTTATTATTATCTGTCAGAAAAAATTAAGCAGTTGGCACACCATGAAATTGCAGCTGCTAATTCCTAGTTTTGCTGCTGCATAGAGCCTATTTTGCCTACGCTTAAACGCACACATAACAGGATGCATGCTTTAGGCGTGCCATTTTCAACCATGCCTGTCAGGTTTCAGAGCGGCGCCCGACCCGGCCCGCTTCCTAGTCAAAGATTTTTTGGTTAGTTATAATATTCTTCCCAAACTTAGCTCGTTTTGAACTAGAAATTGAGATTTGCGGGCTTGCGGGACGACCGCTTGACACTCTTACATGCCTAGAACCACCAAGTTTTTTTTAGATAAGTGGGGATCTCCCCCAGGTTTGATTGAAACCCTATAACTGTCAAGTCCATGGAGGTCTGCCCCCCCCCCCCCCAAAACATTTGATCACAGATCAAATTTAAAATCTTTTCCATTACATCGTCAAATTTTCTTTTTTTTAGATAAAATACATTAGAACTCAACTTTATATTAAAGGCAATCAATATATATCTCCATATTTACATTCTATAATAATATTAGTTCTACTCTAAAACTGTAACTCCAGTTAATTCCAGTGTGGAATTTCTTCATGATTTCACAAAGTTGCTCAATTCTTGTTTGCTGAGATCTAAAACTTGCAACTTTCTCAAATGGAATTCTCATATCCTATGAATTGCTCTTTACACAGTTTATGATTTGGGGTTGCTTAATCAAATCTCCATAAGAAACAAATGGTCACCATCTTGAATTGCTCTTATATCATCAATTTCAACAAAATCTTGATTGAACACTTTTGCAGGACAGTAGCTGGCGAACTTTTGACCTACAGAAAAATTGAAGGATAAGTACATCGACGCTAAAACAAGGATTGCACCGCGTGATTTAGACCGTACACACTACTGATATCTAGGATTAAGCGTGTCCTAATAGGTCATTCACACTATTAAGGTAGTCAACGACTGTTGATATTTAACGAAAGAACAAAGGAACTCAAAAACTCGATAACTAAGCCTGGGCATGGTTCAGTCCAGAAAATATTCTAGTACAATGCCAGCTATGAATGATAGATACCAGATGGTTGCAGTTTTAGACATTTGGGGCCAATACAAACCGTGTGTGGAATTGGTTCATCGACTTGTGGTATTGAATTTGAAAATCCTATGGTATTGGTAGCTAGGTCTAGACCTGGTGCTCTAGAGATATGGGCAACACTTGGCGTACTGGGGGCCCTGCACTGGTGTCCAGTTAAACAAAAAATCTGCCGTAGGACTACATTAACACAATTAAGCTTTAGTTGAATAATTGTAAGTAAGGCCTGGAAAACTTACTGTAAAATATCCATTTGGCATGCAAGTATATTGACATACTAATCTAAGATAGGATGTCAGATGGCAGTGATGTTTCTAACCAATACTCTGTAACAAATTTATGTTTTGGTTGTGATCTCACATTATACAACTCCTTTCCATTCTCATACAAAATCAAAGTCAGAATACTCTAGCGATAGGCTATGAGAAACCTAAGCAACCTCATGTGTACTGACAATGAAAAACTCATCTACCTATCTGATAAGCTATAAATTAACTAAGCCTTCCTATACCAGACTTTAGTTGTTGATGATGCATCTGATTAGATAATACTTACGAGCTATGCTGAAAAGTTGATCCAGAGATCCTGGCAGATTTATGACTTTTGCACAGGGCACCCCTGAACTTTTGTTTTGCTGCGGGTGCATATGAATTGTCACTCTTTTTTTTTCTGAAACCACAGAGCCAACTTCTGTGCATGAATCAGTGATCTCCTGGAGTTCTCCAGCAAATGAGGTTGTTGTCATTTTATCTTGGATACCTGATTGCGTTAATTTTGTGTCTTGCCATGTGTTTCTGAACCTATCATGAGCCCCTCGATATCCTGTCATGCAGTTGTTAGTCAATATGTGTGGATGTGCATCTACCTTTCTTATGTCCACAGTCTGACTTGTAGAAACACAATTTTTCATACCTGCACCTTCGTCAGGTAAATCAATGTGTTTATTGAAGAAACCCTGTTCGATAGTCTTGTACATCGCCCCATGTATGTCTGATTCACCGAGTTCTTTGCAACGTTCTTCACTGCAACATGGTGGAAACGTTTCTCTTACTTTTGATTCATTGTTTACGTCGACTTGCTTAGATTTGGAACATCGGTTGTGTGCTCCAAAATTTTCATCCCCTTGACATATCTCCATCATCTCACTAGGGAACCTTTGATCTGAGTTCACTTTCTGCCCAATGCACAAGAATATTAACTTTCTTTCTATATAAAAAACTAATTATCAAAATATGATGCCAGTGTGGTAAAAATTGTGAGCTCACCTGGTAAAGATTGTTCATTATAATTTCTTTGTCATGTTTGTTTTCCAGCAAAATGTTTTTGAGCATTGTTGTATGCACTCTCAATAGTTGTGAAACTCGGATAGTGCGGAAAGTAGATGGCTGAGGAATGTTGCATAGAACTCCTATTTCACCAAATATGTCACCTCCTGATAGTAGTTTCTCAACCTGGATTTTGGTAATTATACATATCAGATTGTGCAGTCACTTTTCTCCTTCAAATATTCTAATCGTTTGCCAGTCGTACCTTTTGTCCTCCATTAATCATTACCTGTGCTTCCTGCCAAATAAAATAGCAAAACTTACAATTGTGTGCATATATAGTTGTAAGAAACTCCAGAATCAAGAAATCGTCAAAACAATTGTTGGACTAACCACTGCTCCTGAAACTAATATGTAAACTTCAGTTGGTGTTTCGTTCTGGAGTATGACAGTTTCTCTTGGTGGGTAGTACTCTGCTTCCATTGCGGTAACCTACACCCAGACGATCATATATTAATTTCCAACTGCTGATCGTATTCAGTGGCTCAGTGCACAATAATTACAGTTGCTCTAGAATAACTAACTCATTTCATGTTCATACCAATTGGAGCCTGCAAGTAAAGGAAACACCATCGAAAAGATATACTTTTTCTAGGACAGGGAGGAATAAGTGGCACGCTATGCTTGAACGGACTGCCTTGGGGAGACTATCCAGTGTTTCCTTCTGTTTCAGCCCCTCTGTCTTATACCTTAGGCAGATATGAGCTAGCATTTCATCCTTAATTTGTTCAGGTAACTGATTTCGTGCAGCAAACAGAGAGGCAGCATGGATGGTATCTCTCTACAGAGTTGAAGGCAGGAAGGTTAGGAGGTAAAAAACACTATATCATACTCTTGAAATAAAGGCCTTGCCTCTATGCATTTGATACATGTGGGTGTACTCATACAGGTGAAAATCCAGAAAACGGGACATGCTAGTGACAGATGTATAAACAATGCGTCATTTGTGTTTCAACCTATCCTTGCCTGATGTTCCCGCTTACACATATGAGTTCTCTTACTTGTTTTTTTTATTTCAGTCCTTTTGTAAAGTCAAGCTCGAATATCAACAATGCCAAGACAACAAAATAATTCATGAAGGTATTTGGGGGAGTACGTACAAAGTTCCTGGTACGGCAGCTTCCCTCGACAACCAGATTTGTCATGTTACCTATGAGGTATGCTGTCAATCCCAGGTTGAATAGCATGAAACATATGCTAAATGACATTTCTCTTGGATTCTCTGCATGTAAGTCGCCATAACCAGTTGTTGTGAGTGTTGTAATGGACCAATAAATTGATGTCACATATCGAACCCATAGACTATCCGATTTGTAGTTTGGATTTGCTGCTCCTATCCAGGTTTTTGCTGGATCAGGGTATCTATCAGCTATTAAGTAGATGAAACATCCTGAACAGTGTACTGCAAAAAGAGTAACCTGCAATGTTCCAAAACTAGTTTTCACTCATCAGGGCAGTAATACATCAAATTTTTACGTACTTGGAGAGGAGAGCATGCAAACTTACAGAAATTAGTTTGGTGCATCTTATCCAGTAGTAGTTGAACCGGATATCCTTTTCAATCCTAGAAGGGGCGATTTAATTTATATAATTTACATCCCTCTAATTTTAACGTTTTAAGTAAAAAAGATGCGTACCTGGCAAATAATGCACTGAGGCGCCGGAGACGCCATAATCGTAGCATGTTAAGTATCCTATAAGCAAGGCCATTTCCATGCTTGTTAAAGAATAGCCCAAAGGTTTGATATGGAATCGTTGAACATACGTCAAAAATGAACCAGGAAGAGAGATATCTGCATACAAGCTATCGTCAGTGCTGTTTAAATTGTTAACTTTGCACTTGGACTCTACCATTCGGAGTGCCACAGTTGCGAATAGTTGAGGTGCAAGTGCCAACCTAGCTGCAATCTTTTTTGGATTATCCACCAGAAGATAAGACTTGCGATCGAGGTATGCTATAAAAAAGGTGAGAACAATATCTATTGCAAAGAAGCTGTTGACAATGTTCTCGACGAGGAAAAGTTTCCATGAGAGATGTCTCTGAAATGCTAGTTCAAATGGGTAGATCCATGCTGAATAAACAACAAGCACAAGCAAGAATGTTTCCCAGATCCTGCAGGCCCAGAAGAGTGGGAAATTACGCAAAGTATTTATATAAACATACAGATATGATGCAAGAGAAAGCAAAGAATGTGACTGTACCTGTAACGGGAATCATAAGGAGAAACGATGAATTTTCTCAACTTGATAGATTGGTTTGCACTTGCTCCTAGAGATGGGAGTAGGTCATTGTAGAAGATCTGGCTAACATTATCCATTGGAGTTCCTAAGTAGAAGCAGGATGTACCTAACTGAAGATCATAGTTCCTACAGGCTGTTTGGATGAAGAGGATTATAGATGGTACTATTCTGTGTTGAAGTATTGTTTGTGAGCCTTTGAAGGCAGAATAAATAAGAGTACGGTTTGGCTCCAAGGAAGAAGAGGATGGAGGAAATAACAGAAGTGAGATACTTGATGTGGACTTCAAAAGATAATGACGTTTTTTGTTTCTAATTGAAAAGAAACAAACAAGTGGTCTGGGCTTACTGTTCATTATCTTGGTAGGTTAGCCATGAATGGGCTGTAAATGTTTTGATGTACCGACTAGCAATTGTGGTCAGGGTTTAGGAGACTTTTGCCAGTTATTTGGGAAGTATTACTATCTGGATTTGACAGACAGATTTTGCAAAGTTGGACAAAATTAATTAGAAGTATGAAAAATTGAAGTTTAGAAGATGAAATATCATTTAATTTGATCCATTTATTTATGTTGTTTCAAGCTTCTACATATGAACTATGGATATAAATATCATGCTTTGCTGTCTACAACTCTACACACAAAGTCATGCTATATGAGGTACTACTCTTGCCGTGAAGTTAGCTGGAAACCTTTTACATGGCATCCGACGGTGCCTACTGGATATAACATTCTAGTTGGAGATAAGAGATCGCACATGCTAGCTAAGCATGGCTGAATCATTATTATGACTGTCCTTGCCATGGTACTGGGTTAAGTGGAAAAACTGAACTCTTGTCCCCTTTCCAAAGAATAGCTTACACCATGTATGCCAAACTTGTTTCATGAGAAAGCCGAGACATAGCCATGTAGGGATTCAGTTACAGTCCTTCTCTTTTGCTTCAGAGCTTAACTAGCCAAAATTGCTTTTAGCTTGTGTTTTGTGAGGCTGTGAAAGTAGAGTTAAATGCTGTTGCAAGGCTTGCCATCCTTTTCCATTCTCTGCATTTAGTCAGTTAAGCTGTACTTCTTCTGGTCAGTATATAGGCATATTAAATATGCTTGGGACCATTTTTGAGAATAGTGAAGGCCCGTCACCACTATCATTACTTTCTAATCCTTGAGCAATCTAATCATGTATCAGACATTGAATATTTTTTCTTGTTGACCGCAGGTGAAGAACCTCGTGTTACTTGTGTTATTTATATTTCATATATCCACGGATCCTCTCTTCTTAAAATTGCTATTTTTGGTTAAATAAACCCTTGCACATGGTATACATTATCTCCACGACTGTAGAACTTTCGCGCACCTTTCTTGCAAAGCATGGCTACTACTGGATAACTTTTTTACGTGAAACAATTTGACAATGTCTTGCTGATTTGCCTTTTACAGGGTTGCCGAGAGTGAAGCTTGGCATCAGGAGTTTATGCCAAACACTCTTTGTACATGGAAATGGATGTGAGAGTTACTTGGGAGAAATGGCTTACCATTTCTGGAGCCTGTGAGCAAATGTATTGAGCTTAAGCTTGCCTAACAATCCACTGACTTCCATCACGGACTTCCTGGGAGGCCTTGGCTGACATCCATGTCTTTTACTTTTTTGTCAGCTTCATCACGTGTAGCTACTTGTTGATCACCTTTCTTTCGTATGTCATCCTCAGCCTTTGCTAACTTATGAACCTGGGTTCTAGAGGGCTGGAAATGATCTGGCTGAGAATGCCTACTCGTGGAGATCGGAGATGATTCTGGGTCTCCCACTGTGGACACATCTGTGCAGAATCGTGGCTTGCACCGTATGTCGTGTGAACTTTTTTGGAAAAAACTGACTGGTTGGATTAGGTTTCAGCCAGTACATATTGCGTTTGATCGGGGATTTAATTGAAGAAAAATACAAACTTGGGCAAAGACGGGTCGTGCAAAAAAAGGGGCAGGTAGTTTTGGCTGAGTTTTTTTTCTTTGACAGTTTGGTCGAGTTTTTTTTTGGAACGAGGGGTTTGGTCGAGTTGATCCTGATCTTCTTTCACACTCGAATTGCACAGGCAGGGACTGTTTGGTTAGACCATCGCCTATTATTTAGTCCTGAAATTCAGTAGCCCGGAGGTATTGTGCTAGTATATGCCTGTAACTATTTTCTTAAAAATAACTTCTAACCTTTTTATGTTTCAAGGGAGCAGATCATGTGATCATATCATATCTGTTACTCTGTATCATTTCGACCAAGCTTCGCCAAATTGTCATGGATCCTATCATTCTTGTCGCGTTGGGGTAGGGTAGGGTTAGGTTAAAGAAAAAGTAGCAAACCAACTGGATGGTTAGCAGGGTGGTTGTACCCTCAGCCCACCAGACTTCAAACTCCAGGCTTGACATCTGTGTGTTGCATTTAGGCGAAATATTCTTTCAGTGGGAGGCGACGTTCTCGTCGACAGCCAGGCGCCTGTGGTGACTTCGTCAATCTCAAGACTCGATCCGTCGGCTCAGTATTTCAGAGATGCTCATAGGGGTAGGGTGTATGTGCGTTCATAGGGGTGAGTGTTTGCGCGTATATGTGAGCGTCTGCGTTTATACTGTGTTTCTTAAAAAATTAAAGAAAAAGTAGTTGTTTTAGGAACAAAGAAAAAGTAGTAATAATGACGGCCCTGAGCCCAACTTTTTTGGGCCACTATCGTACAACTCTCGTCGTTACATGAAAGTTAAAGAACAAAATATGAACAAAGATGGGCCAACGGCCCAACCTTTTGGGCCCATTTCAAGCCTCAATTGTCAGCTGGAAGGAATTTTTTCCTGTTGCGCATGGGATTGGACATTAACTAAACACGTTTTGCTAAAAAAATACTAAAAATATTTCTTCACGAAAAACATAATCATTCATACATACTCCATTCGTTCTTATAAATAAGGAGCTATATGTTGTTTTTCAAAGTCGAACAATGTACAATTTGACTATACATGTTTGGTTCCTAGGCACAACTTGTCACCTCAAGTTAGCCAAGTTTGGTCAAGTTAGGTGAGTGTTTGATTCTAGCCGAATCTTAGATAATATGTTGTGATGACAAGTAAGCCCTATATGTCATACACATAAATAATGGCAGCCCATTAAACTTTTTGAATGTTTGGCAAACGTGTCTAAGTGCCAGCACATTGTTAGAAAAAATCATGTAAGCATGTAACACTAGCTACGACGTCGCCGGTATGCCCGGGTAGCCGCCCGGGGCTAGAGGGGTCTTATATCCGCCCATGGACACGAAAGGTGTGATAGGACTCCCTTACAAGGCGAAATGTGGCTAAGAACTAGTTCACCTAAAATTTGACAAGTTTCGTAATAATTATGTGGCAAACAACGAGAAATTAGCTTCCAATCAAACAAGATCTTCATAAATAAAAATCATCAACAACTAGATATCAAGCAGTTCATCATATGTATCATGATGTAGTTAATGGTATTGATCAGGTATTATTACACTATATATAAAAGGCCGTGGGATCGCTGCCTCCTCCTGCGTCCACGTCGCCTCGAAATCGCCAGCCATCCGATCGGCCCATCCGACGGTCAAGAATCGGCCACGCCAGTCGCGCTACAGTAGCCCCGATTTTCTTCCAATGGGGTGGCGACACGTCGCCCGGTCACCGGCCGGTCGTCCCGGTGGCCAGCCGGTCGCCCACCCGGTCGCCGTGACACTTTGCAAAAAAGTCCTCCCATTTTCAGTTTTTCGCATACTTTCCATGCTTTTTCTCCGCGGGAGGGCTTCAACGCAATTTGCAGCAAAGACAGGGGCTAACATGTAAAATTACCAGCGAGCTCTCCTCTCCCCCCGCGCGCCGCCGTGGTCGTCGCCGCCGCGCGCCGCCGCGCCGTCCCTCCCCGCTCCGATTGGAGCCCACCACGGGATCCGCCGTCGCGCCCTCTAGCTCCTCGGCGCGGATCGCCGCCCGGGTGCCGCCGACGAGCTGGAATCGCCGCGGCCTGGCCCGCCATCCTCCGCCGTGTCCGGCCGCCGTCACGGCCGCTCCGGCGACCTATAAGTGGCGGCGCCGCTGCGTTCGGGTTGGCCGGCTCCGGGCGCACCCGGCGCGCCCACGCGCGCGTCCGAAGGCGCGGCGCGGGCGACGCGACTAGGGTTGCCCACTGTGACGTCGTACTGACGTCACAGTGGGCCCACCCTGTCAGTTTTTTTTTTGATAAAATAGCCCAAATTTTATTAAATTTGAATAATTCATAACTTACTGATTTAAAGTCAGAAAAATAAGCATAATATATCAAAAATTTCAGAAAAATGAGATTTTTTTAATGCCATAATTATATATGTTCGAACTATTTATATTGATGCCATTAGACAAGCACTAATAAACCCTAAATTTAAAACACGAGTATGTTTTGCAACCCATTTAATTAGGCTATGAATCTAGGGTTGAACAAAATTAGTTAAAAATATGACAATTATATCAGCATGACCGCAAAAATGAACGTTGCCTATTCACGGCATATGATCAAATTTCAAATTATTCAAATATGTTAAATGAATTCCAAATTTGAGCATGTAATAAACGCAGAAAAATCAAATGCCTTCCAAATGTGAGCACTGACGAAAATGTAAACATGATTCATATATGAAAAAATTCCCAACTTTACTAATTGTCGAGATTTGACCGATTCCCAAATACAAACTTTTTGTCGACTCGCACTAAATTTAAATCTTAGAAACATTTCGACGGTAGATCACGGCCATAAAATTAAAGCGTTTAATAAACGTGGAAACAATTCAAATGTGAATACCTTCCCAATTTGACCATTTCAAAAATTTGAACAACTTCTCATGCTAGATAATTTTCGAATTTGAACAATTTTATAACTTAATAATTTCAAACGTTAGCCCACGGGCGCGGCGGAATCCGCGCCTAATCCCCTAGTAGATACTAATGGCTTGTTCTACAAATTTGGTTAAACTTCCTACTGTTTGACGAAATAAGCACAAAGTTTAAGCTTGGCAGAAGGAGAAAACAAAAACCTTCTTTTAAGCTGTGTAGAAACAAGAAAGGAAAAGCAAAGCCTTCCTTTTCACCCGGGCTTTGCTTCGATATTTCCGACGTGTCCAGATCCACCGCACAGAAAGCGACCACCAAGAAAGTTCGATGGGAGCCGCCGGAACTGGAGCGATCCGACGACGGCGCATTCGAAGAACAGTCACTGTCCCCTCCGGTCGCGGCCTGAAAATACCCATCGATCTCCATTCTCCGGCCATCTCCTGCGCCCCTCACCGCCGACGAGCCACATGCCATGTCTTCCACCCCTTCCTCCTCCTCCTACTCCTCCTACTATTCCTCCTGCCCCGCACCCCACCACCCACGCCGACGCTTCCGGCGATCTCTCCGGCCGCCGCCTCCCCCGCGGTTGCGCCTCTACTCGTCGTCGTCCCGCCGACCCCCCGCTCCGCAGGTAAGGCTCCGAGATCTCTCGCTGCGCCCCGTTTCTGGGTACAGCTAGTTTTCGCCTCGTTATTGCCGCCTCTCTGCTATTCGTCGAAGCGCGGTGCCCGTGTGTCGCCAAGTAATTATTTCTCGCATGTGTTAGCCAATCCACGCGTTGGCGAGGTTGGCTGAATGCCCGTGCCAATAGATTCGGTGCCATTTATTCAGATTTTTGTTCGAAATAGTCAGGCTGTTGGCTTGTTGCAAACTTGCAATGTCATGTGCAGCATCAGAGATTTCCAGCCGCTGCTTTGATCTAAATTATGTATTGGCCGCTATTAGTATGAGTATATGTTGTTGTGTTTTTCAGTTCAAACTGATGTAGGTGACTGATTCACTTGCATATCGCCAGATACAAGTGCTGGTGGAACTGATCTCACTGCCATTACCCTTCTGCAGGATTCCCAATTTGGAAGCATCGGATCAAGACCCACACGCGGGCGTGGTTCCGTTCGGACTGCCACATCTTTTGATGATGTACCTTGCTACTATTTTTTTCTCTCTTCATTTAGCATTGCTACACCACGACTGCAGTTGTTTTACTACTTGAAGTGACTTGGTGTAGGATTTCGGGGATTTCTCGTTGGTGCATCATGACGATGGGGTTGATGATGCATTTGGTGTTGTTTTGTATTCAAGTGAGAGTGACTGGAGCGATGACGATGTTGTGTTAGCTCTTGGGGATGTTGAGTTGCCAATGATGACCGAGAGGCGCTTCAAGGGGGCGGAGGGGGCGATAATGGTGGCTGCCCATAGGCTCGCCACCATTGAGAAAGGGCATAGGAAGAGCAGGTAAGATATCTAGCTTTTCAGATCAAGTGGAATGCAAACGAGTGTAGCTAATTCAAGTAGACATAGATCATATACCATCATAGGAATATGACTAGGTGCCAGCATTATTTTGCTACGAATTGCATTATATTTAGTGTAATTGCCGGGGAAGAGTAGTAATCGCGATATCTTATGAGCATATGATCTTCCAGATTAACGTAGCCCTAGAAAGTTTAGGCTGTCCTTGTTCTCCGTGATCAATGTAACACAGATGATATCAGTCCATTAAGAACATATAGGCTTTTAGAATTGTGCTGGCTAGTTTCTGACTAAAGTTTCTTACATCAATTCCCAGAACTCAACAAGGGCTGATGAATAATGTTGGACTGATTGCTTTCCTAGCAATGTTACTTTTGTTTGTCGACTGGTGTTCGTGGAGGATTGTTAGGCTACCTCTGGACTCATTTTATTTGACACACCCTTTTTTAATATCAACAGTTCTGTCAACATTAGCTGGATTTATTTTTGCACCAATTGCTGATATCATGAAGATTCATCATTTCCGGAGGAGAGGAAAGCCTATTTCTCCATCCTATGGAAAGCCAACCCTAGCAATGGGAGGACTGTTCTTCATTCCTATTGGTATTTGTGTTGCAAGAAGACACGTTGGTTCCAATTCAAGTGGAGTGAACGGAGCAGCTATAATAACCCTCATATTTGCAGTAGTTGGGTTACTTGATGATATCTCAAATCTTGTCATGGATCACAACCATAAAATACCTCAGTGGCTAAGATTCTTGGTTCAGGTAAGTCGTGCTTTCTCAAATCAGACTATATGATGTCCTTTACATGTTAGGTTAAATGCAACTTAGAAGTAATCTCTTACACCTTGCAGACTGCTGCTGGGATTTATTTCTTTATATGGTTGGGCTCTGCAAATATTTCAACACCATACAGCATGTAAGCATTCTTGCAACTGATATGTGCCTTGAAGCCAGGTGCAGTTTGATTCAGTCCTTGATCAGTTATACTACTATCTTGTCATTATGGTCAGCTTTTCGAGTTGCTGTCGTTAACATCAAAAGAAAAAAAGATCTTAATTGAATTGACTAAAGGATTGTCACACAGACAGTCCATACGACATTGTTTCTGTGAGCTGCAGCCTTCAGTGATGTGCACCTTATGCTACTGCCAACTTAGAGAACTAATATTGATTTTCAACATGCCAGAGCCTAGTAATAATTTTTACATGCTAATTTTGGAGCTATTGGGTGCTTTACTAGCTATAGTTCTTCAAAGTATAACTCCTAGCTTATATCTTGGTGTACCGATATCATCATATTTCCTTAAATTCTCTTGACCAAGCATATTGCCAGGAGCAGATATATGAGACCGTCCCAGTTTTATACCAAGGTTCATGCTAACTAATAGTACTCTAGTACTCTTGAACACTCTCAACATTACTGATTCCAGTTTGTTCGTGAAGGAAATTCCTTGTTCCTCTACCTCCTCCTTTTGGTCTTGCCTTCATGGGAAAACTTTATCTGGTTCTGGCTACAATATGTTCTCTTTCCATGGGTACTGGAGTAACATTGGTTGATGGTCTTGATGGTTTGGCTGCTGGTGTTGCGGCATTAGCGCTGGCTGGACTGTCTGTTGCTGCTCTCCCAGTTTGCTCAGGTACTTCGTTACTTCAGCATGTTAACGTATTTTTCTCAAAGTTAGAAATCCCAGCATACATAATTCCTTGTAACATGATAGCTTCTGCCCATGTTATCAGAACAAACCTCTTCAACCCATGCCACATTGTTTTGACCAAAACATACTCCTACTGTTTAATACAATATATTAATTGTGTTAAAAAATAAAAATCATAGAGTGAACTCACGGTACTCTCTCCTACTGTTTAATATATTAATTGTGTTAAAAAATAAAAAAATATAGAGTCAACTAAGGGCATATGTCAGTACCCATTTAGTTTCTTCTGGACCATTTAAAGGATATATGCACCAATTTGCTAAAAAATGTTCAGTGCAACCTCATTGCAGTGTATATTAAGGAAAACAAAAAGGGAAAAGAAGTTTCAAATAAATGTTATCTGTAGTCATTAGACATGATAGATGGCGTATCAGAAGTCCAGAACTGAACTTTCTATAATAGGATGCAAAGGGGCCACTTAAATGTATACCACCCTGTTGACTTTGTCTTCTATTTCTACTAAAAAGTAAAAACACTACTGGTTGCAAGTCTAACACTTAGTTTTGATTCTAATAAGGTTTTGCCTGAATCAACTATTCACAATTGTTGCAGAACTGAGTGTTTTTGGAGCATCAATATCAGGCGCTTGCACTGGCTTTCTTTTTCATAACAGGTATAGGGCCTCAATAGTTATGGGCCGAGTTGGTTCTTTTGCGCTTGGAGGAGCACTTGCTACAATTGCAGCATGTAGTGGAATGTTCATTCCTATGTTAATTGCATGTAGCGTCTTCTATCTCGAGTTGCTCTTGGTGATATTGCAGGTATTGTACTGTTTGTATTATTGTTTTACCTCAATAATGATGATGGGTTATTGTTGATAACATTTGTTTGTTGTTATACACCATTTGCATCTGCAGTGAACTGCATAAGTTAAATTATGATATTTATTTGCTTCCCATTGGATAATGGTTAAACAATGAGGATTTGGTCTCTGATCATCCTCTCCGTCAAATGTGCATGGATATTCTTTAGACCTTCTTTTATCGTGAGCCTGTATCTGGTCATAATAGAAATTGCTCTGGTCCTGCACCAGTAAACCCTCTAGTTCATGTTATCCTCTGCATCTTTCTGGTCCGAAATTCTTAACGTTCTGTGCTTGATCATTGGGGGAGCTGAAATGAGAAGTACTGAACCAGGGCCTTCTGTGAAGCCCTTTTGTTATTTTGTCAATTGGCATGCATAACTCTTTTACTAAACAAGCAGTTTCTGAACATGAAACATCAGATGGAACCAAAATTAGTTGAACTGAGTTTTTCTTCCACGATCCACAGTTCCATACTGATACTCGCAACTTATTCCAATTTACAAACTTCAGTTATTAATTGTTTCTAGAACACATTTGATCAATAATTTTTGCCTTTCAGTCTTGTAAAGAACACATTATATGCTATGTGAACTATTTTTTTATCTACTCAGAACAAAGTATGATGTGGTTTGGCATTTGTTTGATTCTATATCTTTAGCTAGTGATCATCTATTTAATCAAAGCATTTGAGCTGGCAAGATCATAATGTACCATTTCTATCCCAGGTTCCTTTAAATATGACTTTGAAGCACATCCATGGGAGAAACAGATATTTCCTACGAATTCTCCCCTCGCATTACTATCTTAGGTTGTGGGGCATAAAAGAACCTTATATCGTGGCAGGTGCATACATCACGTCATGCTTCTTAACTGTGCTGGCAGGATACCTTGGTCTAGTCTCAGCGTAAATAGAAAGCTTATGCTATGATTAATTCATTCTTTCTGTTTTATTCTGCGATGTAGCTCCAGAATGGTAGGTGCTTCAGCATTGCTGAGCATACGGTTATTGATACACACTACACAGAATTACTGGAATTTTGCTGTGGAGTTTGTGGGACACGTCAAATTAAACCGTGAAGTACAGTAGGGTGTGCCATTTGTTGTATCCTCTGACTTGCCCAAAACTGTAGCCTATTTGTACACGGAACTGTTGTTGTTACAACATACTCCCTCCGTGTCAAAAAGTAAGACGTTTTAGCTACTTACCACACACATGTATCTAGACATGTTTTAGTGCAAGATTCATGTGAATCTTGCACTAAAACATGTCTAGATACATGTGTGCGGTAAGTAGCTAGGGAGTCTTACTTTTTGACACGGAGGGAGTACTACATAGCATAGTTTCCGCAACAACAAAAAAGACTTGCTGAAAAAGTTGTGATGAAGAGAAGCTTTTATTCTATATATGTGTTTGCTTAGTTCGGAAATCTTCAACAGTTCGCTTGGACAGCCATACGATATGTCGACATTTGGATCATACTGAAGAGAACAGGAGAGTAAGAACAAGTGGATAGCCACCAATGCGTTACAGGTAATTTGTGCCTTCAAGGTGTCACGCAGTTCATTCATCTGTGGATAGCCACCAATGGGCTGCAGCTGGCTGCGGAGGACAGTTTTTCTTGATGCGACTAGTAGGAGTAGTTGTTTTCGCTGTCCTTGCATGCACGCGTTAATGCTAGCTAGCATTTCTAGCTCCCCACCATAGTAATACTCTCTTTTAGCAAAAATGATGTCACTTAGCATACACACGTTGAGTATTTCATTACTTCCACTGCAGCCGCCACAGTAACACGATATCAAAACGCATGATTCTCCGTTCTCGGCAGTACGCCAATACTGCAACAGCAGCGACATAGACGTGGATTGCGAGCTGGTTCTGACCTGATAAAAATCGCGTCGATCTGTCCGATCCGTCGATCTATGGGCTTGTGTCGTACTGCTCTTGTGTTACAGGTCGATAATGACTGGCCACCCAAACGTGATCCATGTCACCGGGATGTCTTATCTTTTTTGGGCATGTTTTCAGCGAGCGCGACAAGTTTTGTGTTGTAACCTTTCCGAATATTTCAATACCTTCCGGAAATCCGGGACATCATCGGAACCATCTATGAACTCCTTGGTACACTTCTGAGATTATCCAAAACACATTCAGAACCCTTATCTCTAATTCTCCATACCGTAGCTGCATTCACATACCGTTAAGTGTTTGAGCATGTATGTTTTTATGATAGTATATATACAATACATGTCCCGAACTACGTTGCACTCGTGGTATAAGGAAGATCAACAAACGTGAACACACGTGACGATGAATTACTGACAACATTTTGACGATGGACGCGCAATATATCATCATGTCTAGCTAATACTATGTAACACTAATAGTTTGATCTCATGATTATCGACATCCTCTTAAGACTTTATGTATGCCCATGTGGAGAAGAAACAAAAGAACAACAATAATGCATGAGCTAGTTCAGATGCCTCTGATTGGCATTTATTAACCTACAGATGCAATTAAGTTTTTCTACTTTTAGAGCATATATATTTCCAACATGGACTCCCACACCAATCAACTTGTCCGCTCTGTAATCAGCAAGCGCAAAGATTAGACCCACACATGCTGGTGGGATATCTCTTTCCCGGAGGTTTAGATCAAGGTGCTTCAAGCCGTTGGTGCAAGGCATTGGACTACACAGGTGGATGCCAAGCTAGTGCAGGGATGGATCTCTTTGAATCCTTCGACGACGCTCAAGTAAGAAATGCATTTGTCGGTAGTTTTGTGCTTTGGGAGACTTCGAAACACCTAAATGCGGTGGTTTTTGACGTGGATCCTTCGGGGTGTTCACGATGAGGGAGGCATGGTAAAACACATAGCTACTTCGTAATGGTACGGAGACATTTTTGCTAGCGAAAAATAGGTGAAGACGTATGAAGTACTCCCTCCTCTTTAATTTAGATGATTTGCTATCCACCAAATGTGGATGTATCTATACATGGTTTTGTAAGGTGTGGATTGCCGCGGGCCTTGCTGACTTTACAGTAATCTTGGTCATGTTATCTTTCCGGAACTAGTGTTATGTCATTTCCAGGTTCATGTCGCGGCAGGGCACCCGTAGCGACATGGACCCGCTGCTCGCGGCGCTCAGGTCGAGCCACCTCCGGATGTGGGCGAGGATGACGCGCTGCTGTAGGGCGGCGTAGGTGGAAAGCGCGCGCGGCGTGAAGTTGGGCGCCACCCTACGCCGCAGCTCCTTGTGCTCGTCTCCGAACTTGTAGATGAGGTTGTGCTCCCCCCACAGCTTCTTGCCGAAAGGGTGGCCCAGGACATGGAACGCGTCGGGGCGGACGTTGGCGAACACTTGGTGTGACAGCTCCGAGTCGCGGTTGAAGAGCACGAACTGGCCGACCAAGAAGTCCGCCGACAGCCCCAGGCCGGACTCCCTCGCCTGTGCCGCCTTCACCTCCCAGAACCGTGTCGGGTCGCTCACCATCTGCACGATGCTGCCGAAGAACGGCACGACCAGCGCCGGGCCGGGCAGGGGCCCCTTCTTGCGGTGGTAGGATAGCTGCTCCACCAGGAAGTAGAGCGCCAACGCCGCCGCCACGAACGACGCGGCCGTGCTCAGGTCTATGAGACCGGCAGCTCGCAGCAACTCCACCATTGCGCTTGCCCGATGCTGGCTTCTCCGATGCTCGTGTGCCTCCCTCAAGGCCTCAAGCTCAAGGCCCTGAGTGAGAGTATTTGCGTTGTGTTGCTCTATTTAAGCCATTCTAGCACGGGCTCCCTCGGCTGCGTTGCCGCCTGCCGCCTCAGTGTCTTTTCCCAGACTGAAATCACTGAATTACCGAAGTTCACGAAGAGAATGCTCATGCTCTGGATTACACGGAAATCGTGATCGGAGGATGACGACGCGCGACTCATCAACGAAATTTTCTATATATATCCCTATAGCTATTTTCATTGGAATCTTGGCATCTTCCTCAACACATTCTGTTCACCGTTGTACTTCTGTATACTTCAACTTGTACTCGCCCTCAGATTCGTCTACATGATGATCGACCCAGGTAAGTGTGTCAAAAGAATTTCGACAGAGGGTACGGCGTGTAGCTCAAAATAGTGATAAAACGTCCAAACCAAAAAACCCAATCATGATAACAGAAAACAATAACAGTGCGTCTGAAGTATCAATTAGATCCAGACGGAGCTTGGTCGTTCCCCTCCCCGCTACAGCAAGGAGGGCGATTTTCTGAAACTACCCAAGCGATCCATCTCACTTGTCGGGTGGGTCGGGGATCCCTCGTTCTCCGACGCTTCGGCGGCGGGAAGATAGGGAATCCCCGGTCCACGGCTTGTACATAGAGTAGGGTTGTCTGGGGTGCCTCCCGGCGGCGCTGAGGTGGTGGTGGTGTGGTCGTCACGGCGTTTTGCGACGGAGCTCGTCCTCTTCGACGATGGTGCTCTTCGGAGCTCTGTGGTGGAGCTCTCGTCTTCCCCGAGCTCATGGATCCTCATTTTCGTCTAGTTTGTCATTCCCTCACCGGATCTGGTGTGGCAGTCGATCCGGATGTCGATATTGCATATGGATATGGTGTTGCGGTGCACCACGATGAAGTCGGCTGCTATGAGTGCAGCTTCTCCAGAACCATTGTACATCGACTTCTCGGTCGTGGAGGAATTGTGTCCGATCCAAGCCATCAGAGGCGAAGTGGCGGCGTGCCGTTGGCTCGTCCTGGTCGTCGATGGAGTCTAGATCCATAAGAAGTTGTTTGTATTATCTCTTTCTTTTATGGATCTTTCTATAAGAATGGTGTGCTAATATAACCATCTCTTTCCCTGCAAAAAAACAAGTATCAATTAGATACATCATTTATAGTCACTTATTATATAATTAGGTGGACTACAACGTTAGACTATAACATTTTACTACTTCCTATCTAACTTTTTTCTTCATATTTAAGCACGCATAGATGTATGCTTTTGCATGACGGTCACTCCCTTAATTTTCACATCTGTTTCCTTCACATATATAGCAAAAAGGAAGTGTCACCTAAGAAGGATATAATACCATTAGACTGCTACTCATTTTGGGGAATAATATTAGCTACTGTCATGAATATGATAGTTGTGTACACTCTGATCATATTGGATAAATTGATGTCTTAGTCAGGGCGGTCCCAACGCGATTATTTCAAGTTGTATCTCGCTAGATGGAGTTATTAACATTTTTAGCCTCGCAACTTGCATCAGAAATATGATTTAGTCCCATAATTTGAAAAACGTGCAACAAGCTTGGCTCTGATGGTTGGGTTCCCTGTGGTGGAACCAGCCCACCCAGGTTCAAGTCCTAGACTTGGCATGGGCGTTTGCATTTACCTGGATTTATTCCAGGATTTTCCGGCGCTATTCTTTCAGTGGTAGGTGACGTGCCCGTCAACAGCGAGACGCCTGTGGTGACTTCGTCAACCTCAAGATCTGCCGGCTCAGTCCTTCAGAGGTGCTCATAGGGGTAGGGTGTGCGTGCGTGCGTTCATAGGGGTGAGTGTATGTGCGTATTTGTGAGCGTCTGTGTTGTACTGTGTTCTCAAAAAAAAAAAAAAAAACTTGATTGGTCTGGGCAGAGTAGTCCAACTAGCCTTTATGTTGCCACGTCGGACCATGTCTGGACGAAAATTTTGCACTTTAGTCCGTCAGAGTAATTTAATTTTATTTAGGTCCATGTTCCACGCGTGAAGTCCGTTATAATTTAACAGAAAAGGAACCGACGATTCCGCTATTTCCTTTTATCTCCTTACCTTTTCGTCCAGAACCAGAGAAGTGGCGACGACAAACAAACACTACATAACATGCTACTGCAAACACATTAATTAGCTTCCGATTCTACCAACACAAACTCATACTACCATTATGCTATTCAGCATCTTCTTCTTCTTTGCCTTCAACTTCGATTTGGGTTTCTAGGTTCAGATTAGGGTCTCCTTGCATCTAGACGACCCTGGAGGATGTGAACATGGGTTTCCAGCTGGCTTAGATTTGGGAGCTCTCTGGTCTCCAACCCGTTCCATAGCCCTCCTCATCTCCTCACCCCCGAGAACATAATACAAGAGCAGTACTTTGTTATGCAACTTCTTGTGCCTAGCCGCCTCCAACGCTGCCTGACGCGAGGGCGTCACCTCCTCGGACCTCGCCGCCTCCTTCGCCGCCTGACGTGAGGACGCCGCCTACACCGCATCCCTATGGAGGTGTGCCTCCAGCGCACCCGACCCCTTCCGTGAACAAGTGCAGGTGACCAGCCTGTACTCTCCATGGAATCTTCCGCCGTTGTCTCTTTGCGCTCCGTCAGTCTCGCCGACGACGCCTGAGAGAATTTTGGTCGTGACGATGTTTCGGTGAAGATAAATGATGATATTATTTTTTTGCAAATTTACTACCCACCGTGGCGCACACGTGTCGGCAGCAGAGGGCTTACAAGCCACCATGCGCACACATGTCGGCATCAGAGGCCTCCAGGATCTAAACCTGTCCACTTTGCAAGTTGGAGTACCACGGCCACTTTACAAGTTGTTGGAATAAATCGTATTTCTGATGCAAGTTGTTGGCTAAATGTGTTAAGAACGCCACTAGATGCAACAGCTCCTCAATGCAGTGTATGTTAGGCATGCAGGCGGACGTCCGCTGCGACGAAATTTCCGTCCGCCAGACCTGCTCATCCTTTGATTATCTGATTGGGCTAACGCGATTCGCTGAACATGATTAGCCTAAAGTGTTCCTGGCTGACTGTCCGCCACGACAGACCAGCCGCCTGCATGCCTAGTGTATGTATGCGTCGGTCAAGTCATTAGTTAAAGAAAACATTCCCAACAGGATTATTTAAGTTGCACCTCACTACATGCAACAGCTCCTCAATGAATTGTATCTATGCGTTGGTCAAGTCATTAATTAAAGAAAAAAATATACTCCATCCGTACACAAAAGGATATCTCAATTTTGGCCTAAGCTAGGATAAATTTGAGACATCCTGAACGGAAGGAGTAGTACTCCTTTATGAGGTGTAGATACACCATTCAAATATGACCTCCATGGAACGGTAATTTAGCCTTTTCTTCTTGTTTTTGTTCAAGCAGTATTGTCTCATGGTACTATTTCGTGGATAGCTAGGTTTCCAGGCTTCCACGCACATGGTAGCGCTGTCTCTCCCCTCGGGCCCCAAGTAAAATTTGCCTCTCCTATCAGGCACCTATATATGTTTAGTCATGGAGCTTCAGAATTGTCAAAAAATGGGCATAGGATAGGAGCATGAGGCAGAGAGGAATTTATAAATCTGACCGTGTGGGGCATGAATTTGAGAAAGAGGTGGAATATGGATTGTCCTAGTAATGGCGATGGATCAGTTGCCGGGCATGGAGGCGGAGTAGTGATAGCTCGTCTCCGTCGATCACCTCGAGCTGGTAGCGACAAAATCTGATGGGAACCAGATTTTAAAAAATAACGAAGACGACGCGCAGCATGGGAAGTGGGTTCTTGGCCGTGAGCTGGCGCGTGTCCTGGGCCTCGTTCGACCGGAGAATGGCCTCTTCCGTGATCACAATTTGCATGCGCGTGTTGCCGATGAGCTATGCTAGCTCCAGCATTGGAAAGTGTTATGTGCAACTTTTTAATTTGGTTGGAAGTGCGGGTGTGCGCACCAGAACCTCGGACACGCGATTTTTGAAGCTGGCGATACCAACCTAAAAGTTTTAAAACGGAACTTGCGGGTTTGGATCTTGCTCGTCATCAGATTGGTAAGTCATGTCACAGGATTGAACTGAGACATCTTCAGAAAAAAAGAAACATCTTTTTTCTGAGACATCTTCAGAAAAAAAGAAACATCTTTTTTTATTTGAATTTTCCACTTATATTAAACCAACACAGAGTACACGATTATATCGATTACAAAAATAAACATAAAATAGACTAGCAAATCTATGAGTTCTTCAAGCCCTTTTTTCATCTATGATATAATCTTGTACTTTTTCTGAAGGCAGCCGTAGAACAACGCCAAAACCACCAAACCATATACCTGTGAATACCACCGAAGTTTCTCCCTTTTTAATTATGAGCCGCAATGCCAAGGCTTTGTGCACGCACGCAGCCATTAAATTAATCAAGCAACATCGGCAGGAGCAATATTCCAGGGACAAATAACTAAACCACATTGTCGACGTCGTTGGGAGCCAAGAGAACGAACCACCATTGCCGAAGACGTAGTAGCCAGGATAGATTGCGAGGACAAAACTCCTCGCGACAAGCATGAGAAATAATCCAAGAATGGTCTGGCGAAGTAAGATCTGAAGAACCATATCTAGACAGACTTAATCTTCCAAAGCCACCATTGACGTCGGGAAGGATATCTCGTCGTCGAACGAAGCGTCGAAGATTATTTATTGCCGACGATATCATTTTCATTAACAAAGAAGATGACGACCAAAACCAAGATCTAACATTAATGACATTCGTATAGCGTCGTGCGCAGGTCCAAGGTGCCCACCCCTTCTAGTGCCAGAACAACATCTAGAGGAGGCGAGGACCCGTCGAATTTTTACCGGCGACGACGATGAAGCAGCAGATGACACCAACGGCGACGGCTAGGGTTGTCATATGGCGACATGCATCAGATTTTGATTTGCACGATCAGTCTAATTTTGACCCCGCCGTAGCAAAGAACAATGTGCCAAATGGGAAAAGATGTTGGCCCATCAAGAAAGCCTGTTAGGAGAAAAAATTAACTAACGGAAATATGTCCATATATACACTAGTAGAAAAGTGGCCTTAGAGGCGGACCTTTAGTTGCGGCTCGTTTCCGAACCGCGACTACAGGTCTCGCGGCTCCGACAGCTCCAACGGCTTGGACAGGTGGCGGTTTGTGCTGGAGCTTTGGTCGCGGTTGGAGCCACCAACCGCGACTAAAGGTCCTCCACCTGCGGCCGGAGCCGCGCGGGGCACGCGCGAGGACCTTTAGTCGCGGTTGGTGGCTCTAACCGCGACTAAAGGTCCCGCACAAAAAGGCCGCATGTCCTAACGAGGACCTTTATTCGCGGTTGGAGCCACCAACCGCGACCAAAGGTCGGTCGCCTTCATCTTCCACCCCGAGCCAGCCTTGGCCATTTGGAGCTCGAGTTGAATCTCCATTTTCTCTCCACCGAGCTCGATTTCATCCACGATTTTTTGCACCATTTGTTAAGATTGACGGTGGTGCATCTATCCCAGGGTTAGCAACTGCAAACTCTCTCTTTCGGCGCCGTTTCGTTGGTTGTCTAGCTCATTTAGCTCAATTCATATTTGTAGTGCTAGGTAGGTGTATGATGAAATGCCTAAGTTAGCTCATTTTGCTTATTTAGCTCAATTTTGTATTGTCAATTTGATCTTAAACTAAATTATGTTTTTGTATTTCAGTGTCACAACATTCACCTCCTCACCGTCGTCGATAGACCGTCTCGTCACCGACACCACCTAGGTGAGCTTTCTTTTTTATTTAAAAAAAATCTATGTTGTATGATTTTGTTCCATAATTATTATTTGTTATTTTTGTATAAGTTGTATAATTGTTTTGATATACTTATATAATGCAGATGAGACGTCAATGGATGTACGGTGACCGAGTTTGTGCCGAATTCATTACTGGCATGCATAATTTTCTCCATGTGGCTGAGACAAGCAAGCGAAAGGATGGTTTTATGTGTTGTCCATGCAGTCTCTGTATGAATAAGTATACATACTCTTCCACAGACAGGCTTCACGAACACCTGTTGCGAAATGGTTTCATGCTTGGTTATTATTGTTGGACCAAGCATGGAGAAAGAGGGGTTATAATGGAAGAGAATGAAGAAGAGGAGGATAATGACAACTATCCTCTGTTCAATGAACACGCTGATACTACAATGGGGGAAGACGAAGTTGAAGAGGATGCCATATTTGATGAGCCCGACGATGATTTTCGTCAGGCCATTCATGATGCACAAATGGACTGTGGAAGTGAAAACGAGAGGTTGAAGTTGGAGCGCATGTTAGCCGATCACAGCAAATTGTTGTACCCAACTTGTACAGATGGCCAGAAAAAGCTCGGTACGATACTGGAAATGCTACAATGGAAGGCAGAGAGTGGTACTACCGACAAGCACTTTGAAAGTTTGCTGAAAATAGTTAAGAAGATGCTTCCAAATGAAAACGAATTGCCCTCTAGTACGTATGAAGCAAAGAAGGTTGTCTGCCCTCTAGGATTAGAGGTGCAGAAGATACATGCATGCATTAATGACTGCATCCTCTACCGCGGCGAGCACGAAAATTTAAATGCTTGTCCTGTATGCGGTGCATTGCGGTTTAAGATTGGGCGAGATGACCCAGGTGAAGTTGAGGGCGAGCAAGGTTGTCCAAGGAAGAGGATTCCTGCCAAGGTGATGTGGTATGCTCCTATAATACCACGTCTGAAACGTTTGTTCCAAAACAAAGAGCATGCCAAGTTGTTGCGCTGGCACAAAGAAGAACGTAAAAAAGACATGATGATGAGACACCCCGCTGATGGGTCCCAGTGGAGAAAAATCGACAGAGTGTTCCCGAAATTTTCGGATGACGCTAGGAACTTAAGATTTGGTCTAAGTACAGATGGATTTAATCCATTTGGAGAGCAGAGCTCCAGTCATAGCACTTGGCCTGTGACTCTATGTATATATAACCTTCCTCCCTGGTTGTGCATGAAGCGGAAGTTCATTATGATGCCAGTGCTCATCCAAGGCCCGAAGCAACCTGGCAACGACATTGACGTGTATCTGAGGCCATTGGTGGAAGAACTTTTACAGCTGTGGAGTGATGAAGGTGTGCGTGTGTGGGATGAGCACGAGCAAACGGAATTTGATCTACGAGCGCTCTTGTTTGTAACCATCAATGATTGGCCTGCTCTTAGTAACATCTCAGGACAGTCAAACAAGGGATACAATGCATGTACGCATTGTTTAGGTGAGACTCAAGGTAAACATATAGGTAACAAGATTGTGTACCTGGGCCATCGTCGATGGCTTGTACCGAGGCATGCAGGAAGAAAGGAAGGCCGACATTACAAAGGTGAGGAAGATATTCGGCGGAAGCCTACTCGACCTTCTAGTTCTGTTATACATGATATGGTCAAGGATTTAAAAGTAATATTTGGGAAGGGTGCTGGAGCACTATCTGTTCCGAATGACGCTCAGAACCACGTTCCCATGTGGAAGAAGAAATCTATATTTTGGGAGCTGCCCTATTGGATAATGCTAGAGGTTCACTCTGCAATCGACGTGATGCACGTGACAAAAAATCTTTGCTTGAACCTGCTTAACTTGTTGGGCGTGTATGGAAAGTCAAAAGATACACCGGAAGCAAGACAGGCCCATCGACGTATGCATTCACGAGACGACGATCATTCTGATAATCATCAAGGTCCTGCGAGCTATGCTCTTACGAAAGAAGAGAAGAAAATATTTTTTGAATGTCTTCGCAGTATGAAGGTTCCATCTGGCTTCTCGTCGAATATAAAGGGAATAATAAACATGGCAGAGCAAAAATTTCAGAACCTGAAGTCTCATGACTGTCACGTGATTATGACACAATTACTTCCGGTTGCATTGAGGGGACTTCTAAGAAAATGTTCGAGTACCCATTGTGAAGCTATGTGCATTCCTGAATGCAATTTCTCAGAAGGTTATCAATCCACTTACTCTAAAAGATTTAGAGAATGATGTGGTCCAATGTCTTGTCAGCTTCGAGTTGGTGTTCCCACCAACCTTCTTCAATATTATGACGCACCTTCTAGTTCACCTGGTGGAAGAGATACGTGTTCTCGGTCCTGTATTTCTACACAACATGTTCCCCTTCGAGAGGTTTATGGGAGTCTTAAAGAAATACGTTCATAACCGTGCTAGGCCAGAAGGAAGCATCTCCAAGGGCTATGGAACTGAGGAGGTCATTGAGTTTTGTGTTGACTTTATTCCTGATCTTAAGTCGATTGGTGTTCCTCAATCGCGTCATGAGGGGAGACTGCGTGGAAAAGGCACGCTAGGAAAGAAAGCAATCATATGTGAAGACGTGGATTCTTTCACTCGAGCACACTACACAGTTCTGCATAGTTCCATCTTGGTGGCTCCGTATATCCAGCAACACAAGAATGATTTACGCTCCAAATACCCAGAAGATGAGATTGATGGAGTACACATCAGGACTTTTGGCGGTTGGTTACAGAAAAGACTGATGAATGTCACCACAAATGAACTACAGCTATACTTATTGGCCAAGACACCGTCTTCGACTATATTGACTTTTAAAGGGTACGAGATAAATGGAAATACATTTTACACGGCCGACCAAGATAAAAAGAGCACCAACCAAAACAGTGGTGTCCGCTTTGATGCAATAGATGGCTGCAGTGGGGAAAAGGTAACATATTATGGTTACATAGAGGAGATATGGGAACTGTCCTATGGACCTTCATTTAAGATTCCTTTGTTCAAGTGCAAATGGTTCAACCTAGATGGCGGTGTAGCCGTAGACACACGGTACGGAATGACTACAGTGGATTTCAAGAATCTTCATTACGAGAACGAACCATTCATTCTAGCCAGTGAAGTGGCTCAGGTTTTCTATGTGAAGGACATGTCTACCCTACCAACAAAAAGAAAAGATAAGCAAGCGAATACATCAAACGATGAGCCAAAGCGCCACATAGTTCTTTCAGGTAAAAGAAACATCGTGGGAGTGGAGGACCACACAGACATGTCAGAAGATTACAATAAGTTTCATGAAATTCCGCCCTTCAAAGTGAACATTGACCCAACCATCAAGTTACTTCAAGAAGATTGTCCATGGTTACGGCGCGTTCAAAAGAAAGGGGCACACAAGAAGAACAAGTGAACAATACATAGGGATGTTGTTGGTGATGTGTAATAATGTATTAAACCTTTTATGTAACTGTGTCCATGTGGGAACCTCTCAAACACTATTTCCTTTTATCTGGGCAACAATTTATGTATTAAACCTTTTATGTAACTGTGTCCATGTGGGAACCTCTCAAACACTATACTTATTGGCCAAGACACCGTCTTCGACTATATTGACTTTTAAAGGGTACGAGATAAATAGAAATACATTTTACACGGCCGACCAAGATAAAAAGAGCACCAACCAAAACAGTGGTGTCCGCTTTGATGCAATAGATGGCTGCAGTGGGGAAAAGGTAACATATTATGGTTACATAGAGGAGATATGGGAACTGTCCTATGGACCTTCATTTAAGATTCCTTTGTTCAAGTGCAAATGGTTCAACCTAGATGGCGGTGTAGCCGTAGACACACGGTACGGAATGACTACAGTGGATTTCAAGAATCTTCATTACGAGAACGAACCATTCATTCTAGCCAGTGAAGTGGCTCAGGTTTTCTATGTGAAGGACATGTCTACCCTACCAACAAAAAGAAAAGATAAGCAAGCGAATACATCAAACGATGAGCCAAAGCGCCACATAGTTCTTTCAGGTAAAAGAAACATCGTGGGAGTGGAGGACCAAACAGACATGTCAGAAGATTACAATAAGTTTCATGAAATTCCGCCCTTCAAAGTGAACATTGACCCAACCATCAAGTTACTTCAAGAAGATTGTCCATGGTTACGGCGCGTTCAAAAGAAAGGGGCACACAAGAAGAACAAGTGAACAATACATAGGGATGTTGTTGGTGATGTGTAATAATGTATTAAACCTTTTATGTAACTGTGTCCATGTGGGAACCTCTCAAACCCAAGCAGCGGTAAGACGTCTCTGATGATCTACAACCGTCCGGCAAGACGTCTCTGATGATCTGCAACCGTTTGGAACGGTCGCAGGTCATCAGAGACATCTTGCCACTGGTTGCCCAAAGATGCCTCTCCGAGTGACGCTGGAATGTTTTGTGTTTGAGCGCCACTTCGATCCAAGCAGCGGCAAGACGTCTCTGATGATCTACAACCATCCGGCAACACATCTCTGATGATCTGCAACCGTTTGGAACGGTCGCAGGTCATCAGAGACGTCTTGCCGCTGGTTGCCCAAAGATGCCTCTCCGAGTGACGCTGGAATGTTTTGTGTGAGTGAGTAACCTATCTGAGGAGGGCGGCTATATATAGGGTACGTGTGCTTCTTTAGTCCCGGTTGGTAACACCAACCGGGTCATGTGGCTCACGAAGTGGTCGTGATACTGCTGATCCAACAGCTCACAATCCCTCAAAAGAAACACACCCCTGATCCAACGGCTCACAAGCGCTCGAAAGAAACACACGATCCGTGTGCTTCTTTAGTCCCGGTTGGTAACACCAACCGGGTCATGTGGCTCACGAAGTGGTCGTGATACTGCTAATCAAACAGCTCACAATCCCTCAAAAGAAACACACCCCTGATCCAACGGCTCACAAGCGCTCGAAAGAAACACACGATCCATGTGCTTCTTTAGTCCCGGTTGGTAACACCAACCGGGACTAAAGACGGGCTTTGCGGTCACGACACGTGTCCTCCCCCAGCGCTTCCCTGGGCACGTGTCCTCCCCCAGCGCTGCCCTGGAGGTCTTTATATATTGTCGCCGACGGGGTAAACCCTAATCCACCATTCCTAGCCACGAACGCATCGTCTCCACGAGATGGATCCGCCACGCCCGCCGCAGCGCCTTCTGGACGAGGTCGAGCATGCTCGGCAGAGCGCGCTTGGGCGCAACCGCGGGAGTCTATCCCGCCGTATGCCCACGAGCCCGGCGTGGAGAGGAATGCCCAGCTACCGGCCTCCTGCTCCACCAGGTGCCGCCGCACCTCCACCTGGCGGCGCTGCACCTCCACCAGGCGCCGCCGCTCCTCCCGCGGAGGGGGAGGACGACGACTTCGACTGGAGTGACGACGGGGAAGAAGGTTGTGGGTTGCAGATACAGGAGGCCATGGAAGCCTCCTTCCAGTCTATCCGCGACTACCCTGTCCAGCGAGCCAAGACTTCCTACCAGCTCAAGGCGAAGGAGGCTTCCGATCTGGATTGGGCGCTGAAAGACTCATCCTCCATGGATCTTGCCCTCCGCCGCAAACGTGCGCACGAGAACCGGGCGGCCGCCCACGGGGCTGGCTCCTCCCGCCATTCCCCCTAATCCTACGGTCTTCGAGCCAGCAAGTCCGTTTATGTAGAATAATGTTGGTGATGTTGGATCAGGGGTGTGTTTCTTTCAAGTGCTTGTGAGACGTTGTATCATGTGTAATAATGTATTAAACCTTTTATGTAATGCATTAAGATAAATGAATTAATAAACCCTTTGCCATGGAGTCCTTTTAAGTGTACTAGTTTCTAGGAAAAATAGGAAAACAAATCTAAGTATATAAAAGAATTAAAATCTAAGTACATAAATGAAAACAAATACAAGAAAAGAAAATAGAAAAACAAAAAAAATAGAAAAGCCCTTTAGTCGCGGTTGCAGCCAGCAACCGCGACTAGAGGTCCCCTGGGCTTGGCGCCAGAATTTTGGCGGCCCAGGTCGACCTTTAGCCGCGGTTGCTGGCTGCAACCGCGACTAAAGGTCGATTCCGCGCCGTTTCGTTGGGGACTTTGCGAAATTTTCGCAAAGTCCCCCCAATTCCCACGACGAACCGCCGCCTCCGGGCTCCCACGACGACGCCGACGACGCCGGCGAAGCCCTGCTCCGCCGCGCCGTCTCCCCTGCCCTGCCTCGCCGCCGCCGCCGCCGCGCCGTGGTCGCCGTCTCCCCTCCCCTGCCTCGCCCTTAGCCACCGCGTCGTGGTCGCCGTATCCCGGCCTCCCCTGCCTCGCCGCCACCGCCGCCACGCCCCGTGCACCCTCCGGCGACCAAGGGGACCGGCTCGCCTCCTTCCCGAGCTCGCCGACGTCGGCCTGGCCGCCAGCCACCCCACCGCCGCCGCACCGTGGTCGCCGTCTCCCGGCCTCCCCTGCCTCGCCGCCGCTAGGTATTGCTTTTATTTAGGAGCTAGGTTTTTTTTTTGATACAAAGAGCTAGGTATTTTTTTTCGATACAAAGAGCTAGGTATTGCTTTTATTTAGGGTTATTTGTACGAATAATTGGAGAAAGACGAATTTGCTGAAAATAGTACTAAGTTCAGTTATTTGAATGTTCCATTTAATTAGACATTGTTTCATAATTGTCACGAATTGTTGACAATTTTCAAGTTATTTCGTTCTAATGTTCCTTTAATGTAGATCTTTGTTAGCCATTGACAAATAAATATCATAAGATTTTTTAGACATAGTCAATCCTTGTACAAAGTTATATGTTGAATGGAGCGTACAATTTCTCGATAAGGTATTTATAGCTATAGCAAAATGCCCGTGCGCTGCAACCGGAACACATCAAACCGATATGGTCACTAATTGTCAGCGTAGCCATGCAACTCCACTTCTATCTGTTAGGTGATTAAAATTTTCAATACTGCAGGGGATGACGATGTAACATACTATGTGCATAACTCAATTCTTTGAGGCAAAAATCATGTTTATATCTAAATATGTGTATTCTTTTGCCTTTGGAACTATTTGGTATCCAATTTGTTAAATTTGTTATTGTTTTTGTCATACTTTGTATCAAGCACATGTGGATACTTTGTATCATAATTTGTTAAATTTGTATCAAGCACTTTGATACTTTGTATCAAATTATTGTTTATCATAATTTGTTAAATTTATTGAGTGTAGGAACATTCAGCTATGGATGACCCTTTAATTGTGCGAGACGAGGAAGGAGAAAACTTATTCATGCAGGATATTTTTGAGCATCGCGATGCAAATGCTGCCGGTGGAGAAGGCGCCGCCGACGATCGAAACGAAGATTTTGAGCAATTTGCATCACAATTTTTAAACCCGTCTGGTGAGGGTATTTTAGAGGAAGAAGAAATAACAGCCTCCACCTCGAACACCCTCCACCTCGAGGTTTATATATGAATTCTATATTTGCTTGAACACAAAATGTATTAACTGATTTGTATTGCACTTATTAACGCATTATATTTCTTACTTTAGGCGTCCACCTTGCATAAAAAGGCTAAGAATCAAGCTCCTCGAGGCCCAGCGAAAAGAATGACTAGCGAAGATGCAAAGTTACCAATCTATAAAATTGATGTAGATGGCGATCCGGTGGAACCGATAGAGAACCGCAGAAAATATATTAGTCAAGCTGGAGTTATTGTTAGGGACGAGGTCCCGATCTCCATAGCAAAATGGCTTAAGCCAGCAGGCGTTGCCGAGGATGACCCTTGCTATGTCCACCAGCATTATAAAGATTTCTGCTTTGACACACTCTTGCAGCATTTTAACCTCCCGGATGGTATTGAGCCCGCCTTGAAGTTGAAACTCAAGCACTGGACTCTCTCCAAGATGTCCGACGCCTTTCGGAAATATAAGCAAACATTATGGGCAAAATATGAAAAGGTTGATCCAGATTTCAGTCAAAAAAAACTGGTGAAGCTAAGAGATCACTGGGAAGCCTTTAAGGCGTATAAGACCTCGGCTACGGCTGTGGCCCGATCGGAAATAAATAAGCTAAATGCTGCGAGTAAGACACACCACCATAACTTGGGGCCAGTGGCTACAGGTCAGCCATTCCTAAGTGGCTAGCCATGGAAGATAAACTCGTGGCTGCAGGTTTCACTCCACAGACATACAGCTGGCCCGAAAGGTCCAAATTCTGGTTGTTCGCGCATGGCGCAACGTTGAACGAGGAAGGGAAGATTGTCCCAGGGTTGAAAAATACAAGGCAACAGTAGTAGACATGGTCCCAAAAATTGAAGATGCAATAAAGGAAGTTCTAGCGGGTACGTGGGAACCCTATTGAGAGGAAGACGAGCTGGCACGGCCCTAGGGAAACCTGAACACTGGGGACGTTTACGAGGCTTACCCGGCAGTGCCACCTTGAAAAAAAGTATCCGCAGCACGCTGACACTTATAGAAGCCGTGCAAGAAAGAAGAAGCAGGGTGAAGAGCGGATAGCGAATTTGGAACGCCAGATGAAGCAACTCATTAATGAACGCCAGGTGCAGCAGCCCCAAGATCCTGAAGTCGTGGATGCTCGATCTCAGCTTAGAAGCAGCGTGGGTTCCACGCAACTAGAACTCGATGCTCGCTACCCCGTGGATGATATCACGGAACCGACACCATGTGAGCTACATACGCCTGTGAGCAACATATCCATGAAGGTGGCGGTCGGCTATGCTTTACCGATTGTCGACACAGCAAGCTACCATAATGGTGTCATTCATCCTGGCTATGCTGTTGTCGGGGTGGATGAAATTGTGCCGGGATCGGAATCATTGGCTCTTGAGATTCCTGGAGGTAACGGTGAGGAGGCATTGTGCGATGTCAAGGGTGGTTTCGTCCAGTGGAACAAGAAATACATCAAGTTCTCAAAGCCACCGACTCAGCAAAGCCCACCCTGCCGGGGTATCGATGAGACACATCCATCTCCGGTACGGAACCCCCCACCGGAAGTGTCCGTACCGCTTAAACGGAGAAGGCGCGCGTCTTCCCCGGTCAAGAGGCGACCTGCTAAAAGGGCCAGAACGCCTGATCTGAGGCAACCTTGGCAGAAGACTCTTGACCAAAACGAAGCAGCCATCGAGGAGCATAATAAATCATTGTTCGCACCGAAAGTGCCGCCGCCAACATTTACCGAGGGCTATACTGCAGCGGCTTGTCATAAAGTCATTGACAACTTATATGTCCCTCCAGAGAAGCCGCCATCTGACTATGTCCGTTCTATTCAGAAGTCATATGACGAGGTGACGGCGGCGGAGGCGCCGAAGAAAGGTGAACAAGACGCAGAGTCAGTCCCGCCGCCGGCGGCAAACGAAAAACAAGCAGCACCATCGGTCCCGCCGGCGAAGGAAGCTACAAAAGCAGCACCATCGGTCCCACCGCCGCCGAAGATAGGTAAACAAGTTCCCCAGCTCGGAGAACAACCCGTACATTCTGTCCCCCCGCTAATTGTCCCGCCGCCGACGAACAAAGATAGTCGAGTTCCCCAGCGCGGAAAACAACCAGTACAATCTGACCCTAAAGAGCCGATGGTGTTTGACATAGAGGTAATCCGTCGTCTTGCCGCCGAAGCGCAAATGCCTATAGATGAATATGCTTCGAGATTGAATTTTGAGACTGCACCACCAGCTCCTCCAGTAAGAAACTTCGTTCCGGGGAAAGCTTTGGTGCAAATCAGGGGCCTTCCAACAAAAATGCGTACTCTGCATCAATGGTACATGAAAAATGCAAAGAAGACATCTGCTATCGTTCTGAAATGTAGGGAAGACGATGAGCACTTCTTAGAAGACTACAATCACACTGTTACGTTTAGCGAACTTTTTCAGCTATACAATCTGCGGGCACTCGACAAATCTATCATGAGTTCCTATTGCCTGTAAGTGATTTATTTAAGTCTTTACCTAGTCTCGTTCATTGTTTGTAATTATTCTCACTTTAATCTTTTGTGTGCTATATTATGCAGATTGAAGATGCTCGAGCTCAAAAAGCTGAACCAGCATGACATTGGGTTCATTGACCCGGATAAATATAACGAAGAAACCATAATAAATCCCTTGTATAACAAGAACACACCGGATGATTTGCTAAGGGTGTTCAAGCGATACCGCGACAAAAGAACTATATATTGGCCTTACAATTCGGGTAAGTTTTAGTGTCTTCTACACATTCTAATTTGCTCACCCGATGTTAAGTTTAACTGATGAGTTATGCATGACTGTGCCCAGCTACCACTGGATTCTTCTTGTCATTAGACATCACGAAGGACTTATTCATTCACTTGACTCATTGAGGTATCATCCTGACACTTACAGGAGTTGTTTCGACTTACTAGCAAGGTACATTCATTTCTTACCGCCTCTGTCATTCATATCTTGATGTCAAGTCATTAACGAGTAACTCATTTGTGAATGTTCTTTGTCGGGCAGAGTTTGGGAAAGGTTTCGAGCGGAAGATCCTGAAGGTGGGTGGCGCCAAAAGCTGGATTGGAAGTTAAACCAAGTAAGTACTGCTACCTCTTCGTCCACACAACATTTCTCATGCATACTTCATTATTATTGACTGAAATCTATTCTTGTATAGTCTTGCATGGAGCAACCAAAGGAAACTGAGTACTGTGGATTCTTCGTTTGCGAGTATATATATGTATTAGTCACCGAGAAATGGAATATGAGAAAGAATGCAGAGTTGGCAAAAAAGCGCGAGAGGCTACCACTCGACCACCGCTTCAGAGCAATTGGAGAGGAATTGGCGGGATTTTACCTTTCAGAGGCCTTACAGGAGAAAGGAGAGTACTACGATGCTGAAAGCATGAAATCGTTAAAGTAACTTGTTGTTTTGCTTCAACTCTTGTACTACGATAACTCTTGGCGCATCAACGAACTCTTGTCTACGATCTTCAAGTATTACTTAATTTAATTGTATGTGTTATAAATATGTGCATCGACTTCATACGACACGGGAACGGTTACGACATCGAAAACGTCACGTTTACCGTAACGGTAACCGTCACGGTTACCGTCACCGTAACCGTCATCGCAACGGGAAGGGTTACCGTTACCACGGGACACGGGAACCTAGCTATAACCAAACCCCGGCATATATAAACCCTAAACCCTGCAATTAAATCGAAAAACAAAAAAAACAAAACCCTTTGGTCCCGGTTGATGCTACCAACCGGGACCAAAGGTCCCAACACCCCACGTCCCCCTAAAGCCCACGTGGAGGGACCTATAGTCGCGGTTCGGAATCCGCCGCGACTAAAGGGTGGGGGCTTTAGTCCCGCCAGCCTAGTCGCGGTTGCCCAACCGCGACTAAAGGTCCTCTGGAACCGCGACTAGAGGTCATTTTTCTAGTAGTGATAGTAGTGTGCCCTAAAAAATCAACGGATTGATGAATTGTATACTGCTCACTTAATTTCCCCTATCCGTATGCAGTACCACAAAGAGCTCTAGAGTTAGCTGCTCAGTTTGGAAAAATAAAAGGGTTTGACGTGAACGTTGGCTGTTCCAAAGTAGAAGTTAGCCAGAGCTTACATACGTCTGGGGTGGCCGCTTCCGGTGAAACGTCAGGCCGTCATATTGAATTGATGCACTAGCCAATTAGCTGTGTGGACATGGTCTTTACCTTGGAGCATATTTAAAATAAAAATAGTTGCGCCCTCCCTGCTACTCCACGTCTAAGATCTTACCAATTGTCCAGGCTAGACGTGAGGGGGAGTGTTAAAATATAAAGCCTAGCCATTTCCATCAGTTTGGACTTATGGATATATGGCTAGTGCATACAATTCAATATAATATCAGAGCCAGGAGGTCTCAAGTTCAAGCCCCGGCTAACGCGCTATTTAAAATAACACGTCAAGGTCTCGAAATAATATTCAGTCGTGCTCCTTCAGTCTTCCATGACGTTACCTTCGTACCATACCATATCCGCAGTTTCAGTTTTCCATTCCGTTGCTCCATGAAGGGTTGAACGTAAGCATCGAGCTTGTACTCTACGAACTGGCTTAGTTTCCTAGATTCTTTTTTGGCCACTTGGTTTCTTCCACAAAATAAATTGCACCTGGTTTTGGACTTCTGCCAACGGCTGGGATGTGAAACCGGTTATTTGTGTTTTCTCGGTGAAAACGGTCAAGTTTAATGGGACGGGTCGTCTAACAGAGCAATGAAGATGATGAATCTCGAGCAGCGCCGTCATCCACTGCTTCACACGCGCAGACAGCGGATCATAGACTAGACCCGTCCACCACCTTAACCTCTCTATTGGCCAGCTCGCTCGTCCCACTTGTTGACCGGCCGACCTCCATCGAGTACACAACAGCATCACCTTCCCTCACTTTAGATCGAGCAACGAAGAGGTGATCGCCGAGAGGCACAGCTTGGCCGAGGAAAGGAAGCCTCCTCCGGTGCACCATCTCCCACACATCCCTGTCCACGTCGTACGCGCAGGTCCCCTTGTACTTCCTCTTAACCTTGCCGGCATTCTCCAGCCGCACGGAGAGCAAGATATGGGATCCAACCGTGGCGTAGGAGGCGACGCAAATCTCCGGCGGGCAGTGGCGGGCCCAAGATTTCAAGAGTGTGTATTCAAAATCTTAGGGGTACCAAAAAAATTGTTTGATAGTCTAAATCCTAGTTTTTTCATGTATAATTGATTATAGCTTCATATATTTCTAACTATATAATGTATAAAAGATATGACACAATTTGACCATGCATAATATCTCGAGTAATAGAAACACACCATAACTTGAAAGGTTTCAACTCAAATAAGTACCAACTGTTCAACATATGACAAAAGCAACATCTGAAATATATAGAAAGAAAAACTGTCAAAATGATAGGAAAACTTACAAATTGCAGGATAACTCTCCGATTTCTCGAGGCTTGAAAACTTGTGACAAACAAAAAACAAAATTTAGGTCTTATGAATTTCGGACCAATTTCATGTGATTTTTTTCTGAATCTATAGATCACCTCAAGATTGGAACGGTTCTGAGATGTGAAAATGATGATTGGACGAGGAGCCACGATCGGCGACTAAAATGTGCAGCCGCGGACGTTCTGATGGTGGAGCAGGAGCCAAGGGCGAGGAGAGGTAGCCTGTGCGCACGGGTTGGACAGAATTTGCATTGGAGCCTTTTGAAGGACAGAATTTGTTCTGCTGTTAAAGAGTTCCTAGCTGGTGGGGACATGCCTGAGGTGGTGAATAGCACAGTTTTGGTGTTAATACCAAAAATTAAGTCGCCGCAGGAACTGTCTCAATATAGACCGATTGCCCTGTGCAATGTGCTCTATAAGATTGTGTCAAAGGTTTTAGCTCTCCGCCTTCGACCAATTCTTGAAGAAGTAATTTCGGAAGAGCAGAGCGCATTTGTCCCTGGAAGACTGATAACTGATAATGTTGTCACAGCTTTTGAGTGTATACACTATTTGAAGAAGAAGAAAGGGATGGCAGGTGCTTGTGCTATGAAACTTGATATGGCAAAGGCATATGATCGCGTGGAGTGGTCGTACTTGCGGGCAGTTATGGAGAAATTGGGCTTCGCTGAGGCCTGGATAAATACAATCATGAGGTGTGTGGAGACGGTTTCTTTCTCTGTCCGTGTCAACGGAGTTTTTTCTGAAAAATTTAAACCGTCAAGGGGAATTAGGCAGGGCGATCCCATCTCACCATACCTGTTTCTCCTTTGTGGCGAGGGTTTTAGCAGCTTGCTGAAGTTTAAGGGCCCTCTATTCCTGTCTAGAGGTGTCCGAGTGGGGATCCATGCTCCCTGGGTCTCACACCTTCTCTTCGCTGACGATTGCATCATCTTTACTCAAGCTTCGTCGGAAGGGGCAGATAGATTACAGCAGATTTTGGAGCTATATAGACAAGGCTCTGGACAACTTGTTAACTTATCCAAATCTGCGGTGTTTTTTAGCAAGAATTGCACTAATGTGATGAAAGATGAAGTCCACACAAGATCAGGTATTGCGACCGAGGCCTTGGTGGAAAAATATTTAGGTTTACCAACTTCGGTTGGTCGGTCCACTGATGTTGTATTCGAGCATATCTTCAACAAAATTAAGAAATTGCTTAATGGTGGGATACCCAGGATGCTAAGCAGTGCTGGGAGAGAGACGTTCATAAAGGCTATTTGTCAGGCTATTCCTACTTATTCCATGAGTTGCTTCAAATTGTCAAAGAAATTTTGTAAGAAAATCACAGGTGTGGTGGCGAGATTTTGGTGGGGTGGTGACGAGAAGAAGAGGAAGATGCACTGGAAAAAATGGGAAGATATTGCTATCCCTAAAGGAGACGGTGGCATGGGCTTTCGTGATTATTATCTCTTCAATCAAGCCATGCTTGCAAAACATGGCTGGCGGCTGATCACCAATCCCAACTCGCTATGTGCGCGGGTTCTCAAAGGTAAATATTTTCATGACCAAGAATTCATGGAGGCCGGAAGGAAAAGAGGGGCCTCACATATTTGGCGTGCAATTCTGCATGGGAGAGATGCTCTTCAACTCGGTCTTATCAAGCGTGTTGGTAATGGGTCATCTATCAACGCATGGAACGATCCGTGGATCGCTGATAATGTAAACTCAAAACCATTAGTGCGGTCGCCGGATTCTGAAATTGTGAAGGTTGAGGAACTCATTGATCAAGTGAGTGGCTGCTGGAACACACAAAAGCTAACAGAAAATTTTGAGCCGGCTGATGTCCAGTCTATCTGCAGAATACCTATTGGCAGTAGTGCAGAGGATGTTTGGGCATGGAAGCTCGAAAATTTTGGGAACTTTTCTGTTAGATCAGCGTACAAAGCATTGAGCCAGCAAAGGAGGCTAGCTGCGTCTCCCATTACCTCATCTGGTGGGGCGGGAGAGAGCTGGAAGAAGCTGTGGGGTTTGAAAGTCCCTCCTAAAGTTCGTAACTTCTGGTGGAGGGTTATTCACAAATTTGTTCCCTGTCGGGCAGTTCTAAAGGAGAGGCATGTGGAGCAAATTTCAAACTGTGAGGATTGTGGTCGAGACGAGACTATAGACCATGCTCTATTCAGCTGCAGATGGGCACATATGTTCTGGAAGGAGGTTTATAAGTTAACTGCAGTCAAAATCCCTGAACTTCGGTCTGAATTTTGGCCGATTGACTTGGTTGCAGGAAGGATGGGCTCAGAAAAAGAAGCTGCCATTATCTTATGTGGCAGCTGGGCTATCTGGACGGAGCGCAATAACCGAAGACATGGCGAACAGGGCAGGACCGTTGATGCTTCGGTGCGCTGGACGCTGGATACTTTGCATGATCTCACGGCTCTAGGAGGTTCCAGCAAGAAGAAAACCAATCCTCGCCGTCCTAAATGGACACCTCCTGCTGTGGGGTTGGTTAAAGTTAATGTCGATGCAGGCTTTGTTGATCATGTCAGGCAGGGGTCAACGGGTGTCATTTTGAGAGATCATCGGGGTTCCATGATCAGAAGCCAAGCAATTTGGTATGAAAATGCACACTCGGCCCGGACAATGGAAGCATTGGCGATCCGTGACGGCATCAAACTAGCTGCGGATTTGGGACATCGAAACATAATTGTTGAATCTGATGCTCAGGTGGTGGTAAATCTGATAAACTCTGATCAATTTGAGAGGGCAGACCTGGCACCAGTGTGCCATGAAATCTCAGATATGAGCCAGAGCTTTGCTAGCTTCAGGTTAGTGCATGTGGGGAGAGATGCAAATGTAGCAGCCCACAGATGTGCTAAGCAAGCTACGGAGGATAGGAGAAGATGCATTTGGGTTAATTTTATCCCTAACTTCCTTTGGGATTGTATCCAAACAAATTGTAATCCTGTTGAGTAATATATAAAGCTAGTATTTCGCAAAAAAAAAAATAGACTAGACCACCCGCAAAATCAAACTTGCACGCGGATGACCAACTCCTGAACCGATTCCGGTACATGCTGATCCAGCCTTGAGGCTCAACAGATATGCACGCCAACTACACGCCGCATAGGATTCGCGAAATAGAGCGGTGGCAGGTCACGTTGGTCGCCTGCGTTTGCTTGCTGGCAAAAGGTCGATCCAGATGAACAAAAATCCCTCGTGTGCTTGTCGGTTCGATCGAAATAGTAGCCATAATCGCAAGAAATCAATCGGCTGGGCACCGGATAGAGAGGAAGATGTTTGCAGGCAGAGAGATGGCATGGTACTGCGCGCCTACGTACAGGGTGAATGCACGACACTGCATGGTGCAAGCTACTACGTATTCAGGGTTCTGCTCGCAAGTACGAACGCAACATCTCTGCAATAGTCTTCACAAATCGAGTGTTTGATCTAGCCAATATTGCGGATATCGCTTATCGGTAACTTATCGGTCGACCCAAGATATTGCGTAAATCGGTCAATTTATCGGCATATCAGATGGTTTATCGGCATATCGGCTGACTTATCGGCCAATTTATCGTATCGGCCAGACATTGATAAGAGGTAAATCGGCCAATTAATCCGCATATCGGAACATATCTTGAACAGTCATCTAGCCAACCTCAGGTACTTCGCCTTTTTTTTCTTTTACCCAAATTGGGATATACAGCTCAAAGTCAAATTTAGTGTAACACAGAGACTGTAAAACTATTCAGTCCAAGAGCTATTGCAAGAAGGACCACGCCCAAATTGCAATAGCTCCGGCAACTGCATCTTCAACAGCGTCGGCAACGACACAACTTCTCTGGGCTTGGCACACAACACGAGGAAGCCGGGGGTTCCTACCCCAGGTGTGGCAGCGGTGACCTCCTCCTTCGCTGGAGGTGGCCGGCCGGCTTCTCACAGCTAGCTTCGGCAGCGAGTCGGGAAGACGTGGCTACCGATGAAAATCGTGTCCTGGCCACGGTCAAGACAGGCGATGGCGGCGCTTACGCCGTTATATTGTTGGAGGCATCGTCGTTGTGGCCACTGTCTAACTGCTCGTGCTGCTCCGGGGGAAACCTCAGATTCCAGGGTTCTCGGATCAGACAATGGCGGCGCAATCGGTGTCGCTCAGCCTCTTGGGGCATTGTTTTTGGAGCAGCTGCTGGAGGAAGGATGCAAGAAGTGGAGCGGCTTGCGTTGCTCGGGGAAACCCTAGATCTGGGTATCCCAGATCGGATGATGACGGCCCTTTCAGGGTCGTTCTCCCTCCTGGGGGCATCATTTTGGAGCAACTGCGGTTGGGACGGGCAAGAGGAGGTGGTGTGTTGAGGCATCTACCACGTTGATGACGGCGAGTCTTGGCGGCGTGGCGCAGTGGAGTATCGGCGTTGGACGTGTGATGATGGTAACACGCAGTTTGGATATGTTGTCTGGCGTCGTGGCGGCATCGACGACATGCCTGACAAGGTTGATACTTGGTCCCTGTCCTGAAGATGATGATGTGTTTTGAGGAAGACGATGGCGGCGACTTCTGTAGCTGGTGCATCGCTGCCGCTAAGAGTCCGCTGAACTGGTTGTGCCCCTTGGTCGCTATCGGGCGGCGTGGTGTGGCCTTCAGTTTTTTGATGATGTGCGTTGGTGTGTGTCACCCCCTTCATCCAGGTTGTAGGTGTAGCGAGGTGTCGCTAGTTTGGTGGTTCACTTCGGGTTAATCCTTGTATTCCTCTTGTAAGGTTTGATTGAATAATTGTGGATGGCTGTGTGCATCACTCGATGCAGAGGCCGGGGATCCGCACCCCCTTTTCTAAAATAAAAAAACAGAGACTTTAAAACTTTCTAGTAACTTGTGATAACATTTCTTCCATGTCACAGAATTACCGATCCAACATGCATATGTTACATTAGCATAGTGCTTGAGACCGTTGAATTCTTTCACAACTATTTCTAATGCTCTCTTTACACTGATACTAGACTATAAACTTTCTTGAAATATGGTTGTGTTGCCAACTTGCCATTCAGACATATGCATTGCGTGCTTATTAGTTCGTGATGTGGAATTGTTGCTAATACACGTATGAATTTGTTTTAGATATATACTCTTCCATTTATTTTTCTTTACAGTATAATAATTATATTATTTAAACCTTTTGCTACATATGTAGTTTAAAGCAAGCTGAGGGAAGTCTTTAAAGGAATGATGGTGCAAGTTCAAGTACACTGACCCTCGGACACGACAGTTATTTTTGTATTGGATGTAGGTATAGGACAACCCAGCAGTGTTGTGTATATGCTAGCTAAACTTGATCAGTAGCTACTGTGGGGGTAGCAACATATGTGAGTGGTACTACTTCGCACAAAAATGGTACAAAAGTACAAAAGCAAAATTACTGTCATCTTAATAAAAACTGAGTGCTTATCACCTATCCTGACTTGAACCAGGGAAAGCACCAGATCTAAGCGATGGTAGTCTAATCACTGAGCATGCCATCGCTTTCTGATTCTCTTTAAATTGTAATAGACCCATTAGTGTCCTACTATGTAGATAGATCCAGACACCTAGTAGTTTGTGACGGAATATAATGATGATCATGAAAAATAGGAGGAATGTGTAGCGGATTGCGGGAAGCAGGAACAAGCGTAAACTGGAGACATGTGAGTATGTGACACACTTACATTATGAAAGCAGCAACCACCGGCGAAGGTTGAACAAAAGGGCGAGATGGATCAACCAGTTCATGAACTTGCCGTTGCTGCTTCGCTATTATAACATTGTTTTCCGCAGCATTATACGCCACCATGGCGTAGTTGCGATGAAGAACACGTACTTTGCCCAACTTGGGTTCCGATTCGGGATCAACAGATCGAACGCAAACAGAACAGAACCTGCCCGCTTCCAAAGGGAAGAGGAGTTCCCCCGGAACAATGCGGCCCTTCGGCGCCACCACCACCTTAACCTCTCTATTGGCCAGCTCGCTCGTCCCACTTGTTGACCGGCCGACCTCCATCGAGTACACAACAGCATCACCTTCCCTCACTTTAGATCGAGCAACGAAGAGGTGATCGCCGAGAGGCACAGCTTGGCCGAGGAAAGGAAGCCTCCTCCGGTGCACCATCTCCCACACATCCCTGTCCACGTCGTACGCGCAGGTCCCCTTGTACTTCCTCTTAACCTTGCCGGCATTCTCCAGCCGCACGGAGAGCAAGATATGGGATCCAACCGTGGCGTAGGAGGCGACGCAAATCTCCGGCGGGCAGTGGCGGGCCCAAGATTTCAAGAGTGTGTATTCAAAATCTTAGGGGTACCAAAAAAATTGTTTGATAGTCTAAATCCTAGTTTTTTCATGTATAATTGATTATAGCTTCATATATTTCTAACTATATAATGTATAAAAGATATGACACAATTTGACCATGCATAATATCTCGAGTAATAGAAACACACCATAACTTGAAAGGTTTCAACTCAAATAAGTACCAACTGTTCAACATATGACAAAAGCAACATCTGAAATATATAGAAAGAAAAACTGTCAAAATGATAGGAAAACTTACAAATTGCAGGATAACTCTCCGATTTCTCGAGGCTTGAAAACTTGTGACAAACAAAAAACAAAATTTAGGTCTTATGAATTTCGGACCAATTTCATGTGATTTTTTTCTGAATCTATAGATCACCTCAAGATTGGAACGGTTCTGAGATGTGAAAAGGATGATTGGACGAGGAGCCACGATCGGCGACTAAAATGTGCAGCCGCGGACGTTCTGATGGTGGAGCAGGAGCCAAGGGCGAGGAGAGGTAGCCTGTGCGCACGGGTTGGACGAGGAGGGCGGCCTGCTGCGCCGACGGCGGGCTTCCGCCGTCAGCTGTCGCCGGTCGCCGTCTTCCGTCTGGTTTAGGGCTGGACACATCGTCTGTTCCGTGGTTCAGTTTGGGGATCAGAAAATTTGGAGGAGGTGATCGATTGATTGAACAGACACAGGCGTGCGAGCGAGCGATCGATCCCCTGGCTGCGCTGCTGTGATGCGGTACTATGGGCCAAATAGCTGTCTGGGCCTCATAGAGGAGCAGTCTTGTGGAGGAGGGAAGTGGGCTTGTGGCCTGAATATCTGTGGTTTTCTTATTTTCTCATATATACATATATTATAGACTGTATAAACAAGTTTTTTGGTCAATTTTTTTGGGTATTCAACTGAATACCCTTGAACTGAAGTGGGCCCGCCCCTGCCGGCGGGTCGCTGTACTCGATTGGGTTGATGCGGCACGGAAAGACCGGCGGCGGCTCGAGATGTGGGACGAAAACGTCCCACTCAGGGCGACCATTCTTGAAGGAAATCCGCTGGAACCAGGGAAGATAGTCGAGACCCATCGCCCCCCGCTTCACGGAGGGCCGGCGAGAGAGCACATAGAGCTGGTCACGGACTGGTACCAGGACGGGCTCCATCATGTTGTTTCTGAGCCTGGGACCGGGCCACTCCTTGCAGGCCGCGACGTCGTAGATGGTGGTGTGCCGTGAGCCGTTCCCGCCCGCGCCAATAATCCAGGACCCCTGCGGCGACGATACCGCGGCGAAGGACATGCCGCGTTGGCTGCGTTGCAGGAGGGCCACAGAAGTCCTTGCGCCCGCGGCGCCGACGCTGAAGATGGAGCAGGCGGGCTTTTTCTTCGCCGCCTTGTGCTCCACCACGAGGTACGTCGGCTTCTCAGGGTCGCCGATTCTCCGGCGATGGCTGGGGGAAGTGGAGTCGTCATCCTCCGCTTCGCGCTTCAGCTCGCTCGGCATCTCGCGGGAATATGCGGCGGCGCTGCAAAAATCTCTATGGACATCCGTCTTTCTTTCCTAGTAGTAGCTTTTATGGTCGCGCACCACAGGCTGGGCCGTGGGCCTCGCCTCTAGGTTATATGATCACCCCAAGGTAGGCCGTGGACGTCACCCCTAGCCCTAGGTCTTCCAATCTCAGTGAAAAAAAACTTTATCACCCCGAGGGGCATATTCTCCACATAAAAAATAGAGTTTCCCAGCGGCGCCGACGTACGGAGATGAAGAAGAAGCAGAAGACGGCCGATGAGGAGGAGATTTTGCGCCCGGAGAAGAAGCAGAAGACGGCCGATGCGGAGAAGTCACCCTACCTGGTGATAGGCCACGGGTGCGAGAGCCCTGCCTTCTCCGTGTTCAAGGTTGAACCCTACACCCACGGCGGCGGCGGCGACACCCCGGTGAGCATCCCGCGCCGCGTCGCCCGCCTCAAGTGCAAAGACGACATGAGCTTTATCCCCTTCAGATTCAAGGACCGCCGGTGGATCGTCGGCGTCGGCGGCAGCTCAATCACTGACCACGGCCCGGGACCATCATCTTCGACACCGAGAAGCAGTCGGTGATCCGGGGACCGGAGCCTAAGTCGATCAAGAGCTATCCAGTCCTGCTAACAATCGACCACAAGATTTACGCCCTGACCCGAACCCCCTCCGTGCTGGAACCGCCCAACTTCCCGCCCTGGTTCGAGGTCCTCGACCTCTCCAAAGCAGAGGAAGTCGACGGCCGCCTAACCAACTGCAAATGGCGCCGCCTGAAGCGGCCGCCCTTCTTCCCCTGGGAACTCACCCCAAGACAGTATGTTTTTCCGCCCAGTGTCACAGTCAAGTCGTACGTCGCCGTGGGCTCCCGCATTCTGGTGTCTGTCGCCGGACAAGCCGCCACCTACGCGTTCGACACCAACTCGAACAAGTGGTCGACGGTGGATGACAAGAAGAGCCTGCCGTTTGTCGCGGGCGCTGTCCCGCACAGCCCTGAGCTCTTCCTCGCCTTATCAAGGACCAGGAAGGCCATCACTGGATACAAGATTAACGTCGACGACGGCGCTGGCTCGCTGTCTGTGGTTGCGATTCCGGTGGTGTCCGACCTGGAAAATGATGAGCGGATTGCGCGCAGCTACAAGTTCCTTTCCCTGGGGATTGACAGGGGCTTCTGTTGATGAGTTGCTGGAGCGTCGACGAAACGCGGGATGCCAAGTTTCTCCGGGCGCACATCAGGGTGAGCACGTACAGCACGGATTATTTCGGGGAGTCCGAGCGGAAATCGATGGTCGTCTCCAAGCAGTGGATGCAGGTTTACAAGATCCGCGATTCGATCCGGACACTACTTGCGCCATGTCTCATTGCTGTGATCTCTATATGAGTTAGCAAGCCCTTTCGATATCTGTCCAGCATCCATAGATAAGCATATGACTGAAACATTATTTGCTCCTTCAGAGCTATTGTTCGAACAATTGCATGAGATTCTGATGGTTCATGGTAATTTCTCACACTTTATGTTCCCTTTATGATAATTTCTCTGATCTTGGAGCTGCCTATTAGATAATTTCAAGCTACTTGTTAGATAAAGTGCATGGGAAAACACTTTATGTTCCCTTTATTTAGAAAAAGGATTTGATTTTTTATATATAATTCTATCAGATAATTGTAATCGTAAAAATGGCACAGCAAGGCCATAGCCTTGAAAATGATGCCAAGTCAATCCACCTTGTGTAATTAAGTACTAAATCAGGGTATCTACTATTTCTCCGTTCTGTAACTAAAACTGAAGTCAAAACCACCACAAGTTCGTATCATATCTCTTCGACGTCTTCCAGGGCACTAACTGTTTAACTGGGTGCATAAATACAAGCTGATATCAGCTCAAGATTTGGTAAATAATACGCATATTGGCATGAATAATATTTGAAAGTTGTTATATTCTATATCTCATAATCAAGAACCAATATAAAAGCGAATTATGCATCCGTAGAAACTAAAAGGACATGCAAGTATGACTACTGTATTGCTTCCTTTTCGCCTAGTTCTAGGCATCCTCTGTGTTACAGTGTGAGCAACTACTGTACACTTGGGGCACAAAGCCACTATATATACACATCTAACACCCCTCCCTCAAACTCATGGTGGGTCAACAACACTGAGTTTGGAGAGGAAGAACCCATGCTGCGCTCGAGTCTGTGCCTTCGTGAAGAAATCCGCCAGCTGTAACTCGGAGGGCACATAGTGAAGAGCAAGAATCTGATCCTGCACAGCAGCACGCACAAAGGAGGCATCCACGCCGATGTGCTTGGTGAGCTCATGTTTCACCGGGTCACGCGCAATGCTGATGGCACCTGTACTGTCTGACAATAGAGAAGTCGGTGCAGCAGCAGAAACACCAAAGTCTGCTAGCAACCATCGCAACCAGGTCACCTCAGCCGTCAACATAGCCATCGCTCGCAACTCAGCCTCTGCACTGGAGCGGGAAATTGCCGTCTGTTTCTTCGTCTTCCAAGCAATGAGAGATCCTCCAAGAAAAACACAATAGGCAGACAGTGAGCGGCGATCAGAAGGATCACTGGCCCACGTAGCATCAGAGTAGGCCTGGAGCTGGAGAGAGCTGGAGCGAGGAAAGAAAAGGCGGCGAGAGATCGTGCCACGAAGATATCGTAGAACACGGAGAAGGTGACTATAGTGGACAGAACTGGGAGCAGAGACGAACTGACTCAGAATGTGAACAGGATATGATATGTCTGGACGAGTGACAGCCAGATAGACAAGACTCCCAACAAGATGGCGATAGCGTGTCGGGTCGGTGAGGGGATCACCATCGGTAGCACGAAGCTGAACATTGAGCTCCATAGGAGTCTCAGCAGTGCACTCATCACCAAGAGCGGCGCGAGCAAGAAGATCCTGAATATATTTTTCTTGGGAGATGTAGAAACCATCAGAAGTCGAAGAAACCTCAATCCCAAGAAAATAGCGAAGAGGACCAAGATCTGACATCAGGAACTGCTCACGAAGGCGGGCCTTAACAAAGGCAATATACTCGAGTCATCGCCAGTAATGATCATGTCATCAACATATAAAGGAGGAGCGTCCGACCACGAGGTGAGGTGTGGACAAACAGCGCGGGGTCATGGTCGCTAGGCACGAAACCAGCGGCAGTCACCACAGAAGCGAAACGCTCAAACCAGGCGCGAGGGGCTTGTTTAAGGCCATAGAGGAGCGCCGAAGACGGCAAACCATACCATCAGGAACAGAGTACCCCGGTGGTGGCTGCATATAAACCTCCTCACGCAACTCCCATTGAGAAAGGCGTTCTGAACATCAAGCTGAGACACAGACCAATTACGAACAGAAGCCACAGCGAGAAGAGTGCGGACAGTGGTCATGTGGGCTACGGGAGCGAACGTCTCATCATAATCGCGTCCCTGCTCCTGCTGAAAGCCACGAGCCACAAGACGAGCTTTGTAACGCTCAAGAGAACCATCGGAGCGAGTCTTGATCTTATAGACCCACTTGCATGTGATGGGACGAACACCGGGAGGAGGGGAAACAAGATCCCACGTGCCAGTGCGCTCAAGGGCAGCAATCTCCTCAGCCATCGCAAGCTGCCATTCAGACTGAGCCATGGCATCACGGTAGGAAGTGGGCTCAGCAACAGCAGAAAGACCGTACTGGGAATCAGAATAGCGATCAGGAGACCGTAATGAGATCCGAGAACGAAGGTTATGAACCGGTGTACACGGGGAAGGTGGCGCTCCGGAAGTAGAGGGCATGCCAGAGGGATCATCCTCAACACGAGGCCGACGAGTGTAGTGGAGAGGAAAGGGAGAGAGGGTAGGATGCACTGGAGAGGGAGAGGGCGAGGGAGGAGAAGAGGATGGTGTATCGGAACAGTGGGACTCGGCGGAGGTGGAGGTGGAGGAGGAACATGAGGCACGGAGGGAGATATGTCGGGAAGTATAAGGAAGGAGATATCCTCAACCGAAAAGGTCGAGGCAGTAGGACGCGGATAGTACGAACGAGACTCATCAAAAGTCACATCACGGGAAATACGTAGCCGACGACTAACAGGATCCCAACATCGATAGCCCTTGTGCTCATCACTGTAGCCAAGAAAAACACACTCCACCGACTGAGCGGTCAATTTGGTGCGTTCGCGGGGAGCAAGGAGAACATAGCACACGCACCCAAACATGCGAAGAGCGGAGTAGTCAGGAGAACGACCAGAGAGACGCTCCATAGGAATACCACCCTGCAAAGCAGCCGAAGGCTGGATATTGATGAGATAGGTGGATGCGGAGACAGCCTCAGCCCAAAAGTGGGGTGGAAGAGAGGCGGCGATCATCATCGCACGAGCCGTCTCAAGAGGTGGCGATGCTTGCGCTCAGCAACGCCATTCTGAGCGTGAGCACCAGGCAAGAGAACTGGGCAAGAGTACCCTGTTCGGCAAGAAAACCACGCAACATCTGGGAGATATACTCACCAGCCGAGTCAGCACGAAAGACACGAATGGGCGTGGAAAACTGGGTGTGTACCATGGCAGCAAATCGCTTGTATATAGGGAGAACCTCGCTGCGAGATTTCATAAAATAGAGCCAAGTGTAGCGAGAGAAGTCATCAATAAATAGAACATAGTAGCGATGACCACCTTTCGAATCGAAGGGAGCAGGACCCCATACATCAGAATGAACTAAGTCGAAAGGACGCTGAGAGACTGACTCACTCGTAGGATAAGGTAATTGAGTCTGTTTGCCAAGTCTACAACCATTACAATGTAAAGATACATCGCCAGAGACAGACCCTAAGACACCTTGATGCACTAGCGAGGACAAGCGAGAGCCACATATATGACCAAGGCGATGATGCCACTGTTGGAAGGACGCAGAGGAGGGGGCAGCAAGAGCATGCGAGCTGGCGGGTGTGGTGGCAGCGAAGGAACACAAAGCCAGTCAACCTCCCAAAGGCCCTGAGCCTCACGGCGCCGAGGGCCAGCTCCAACTAGAACCTGGGTGCGACGATCCTGAACAGAGCAAGAGTCGGTATCAAGAATAACACGACAGCCAGAATCAGTAAGTTGAGCAGCGGAAAAGAGATTCATGGTAAGACGGGGAACATGAGAAACACTAGGAACAGAGAAGGACGGAGTAGAGAGAGTGCCACGACTAGCAACAGGAAGAGGTGTGCCATCGGCAGTGAGAACATTGAGAGGAGAATCAAGAGGTCGAAGGAGGACAGAGCAGAAGAATCAGAAGACATGTGAAAGGAAGCTCCAGAATCCAGAACCCACGGAGATGTACCTGACTGTGTAGGCGGTGGTGGCGAAGTAGTCAGCGAGGCAGCGGTGCCAGTCGAGGAAGAACCAGACGAAGCCAGCATATGCTTGAGCTGGGCAATGTCCTGGCAGTGAAGGACTGTGCAGACGAAGGCGCTGGAGCCGTAGTAGAGGATCGACCCATGTCGCGCTGCTTCTTGAAACAATTTGACTCTGGGTGACCCGGCTTCTTGCAATAATCGCAGAACGGGCGAGACCTCCCCCCCCCTGCAGAGGGCCGCCCGCCCACCCCCGTGTTGGAGTGAGTAGCAGCGGTGGAGCAGACGACATCGGAGCACGGGCAGCAAGCACAGTGGGAACCACAAGCAGACCAGCAGACCGGAGGCGAGTCTCCTCAGCACGAAGCTCTGCAAGTACCTCTGGGATGGGAACACGTCGACCACGGGCAAGCAAGTGAGCACGCCGAGCCTCAAACTCAGGACGGAGGCGAGACAGGAACTCATGGACACGCTGAAACTCCAAATCTGACCTGACTGTCTGACAGCAGCGACAAGTACCACAAACAACGGTCCTCAGAGAGTCAAGCTGACGCCAGACGGCAGAGCACTGTGAGTAGAACTCATCAACAGTAGAGTCTCCTTGCTGAAGATCATGCTCCTGACGGACCACAGATAGGTAGAGAGCATCACCAGAGGGCTGATAGCGCTGACAAAGATAAGTCCACATAGCAGGAGCAGTGCCTAATCCCATGAACTCAGTAGCAAACTGAGGCAGAACACTAGCAGTGAGAACAGCAGCAGCACGGGCATCATCATTGCACCACTGAGTGTAAACAGACAGATCATCCCGGTAAATAGAAAGGGACTCAGAATAATCCGATACCTGCTGGTCGTAGGCTTCAACTGCACGATCATCAGCATCCTTGGCAGCATCCCGATCAGCCTGAGAAGCATCAGCAGCAAGAACAGGTGGCACCGGTGGAGTAGGCGCCACAGGAGCAACGGGGCATGGCGGACAAGAGACCTCGCCAGAGAGAACGCCCCACAACAGGAGGCCGCGCATGTGGATACGCATAAAGCCCACAAACTCGGCGTAGTTGGTGCCATCAAATATCACAGAGCACCGAGGAACAGCAACATAGCCCGACGAGACATCGCGGGCTCTCTGCTGATTTTTTTTTTTTTGAAGTCAACGATGAGAGAGAATGTGGATCTCAGCCACAGCCACAGCCCAGCTCGAGGTCGGGAGGAGCTAGCAAGCGTGGCCACGGACGGAAGCCACAGCGAGCAGCATGTGGCCACGGGATGAGCGGCCGGGACGGCGACGACCGGCCACGGGAGGGGCGGCCGGGACAGCGACGACCGGACACGGGAGGGGCCGCTGCGGCGGCCGGTCGGGCAGAACAGACAGTGGCCGACGATGGGCGACGAGCAACGCGGCAGACGGCCGACGACGGGCGATGACGGCGACGGCCGCAACGGGCGTCCACAGCAGGTCAGCGACGGCAGGCGGCGGCCGGCGACGAGCCGGAGCGTGTCGTGGACGAGCCGGACCGCGACGAGGCGGCAGGCCGCAGCAGGGCGGCGCCTGGCGACCGCGACCTGAATGGAGCTCCTGCGCCACGGGCCGGAGCAAGGCGGCGGCCGGCGACGAGCCGGAGGAAGGCGGCGACCTGGAGGACGAGCACCTCGACCTGAAGGCGGCGACCGCGACCTGGAAGACGACGACGAGGCCACGAGCCACAGCAAGGCGCCGGCGGCAGGCCTAGAGACGGCGGCGGCACGAGCAGTCCCGAGGGCGGCAGTGCAGCAGGCCGGAGCAACGGCGACGGAGGACGCGCGGAGTTGCAACGCGCAGGGGAAGGAGAGCTAAACCGAAGCTTCTGATACCATGTTACAGTGTGAGCAACTACTGTACACTTGGGGCACAAAGCCACTATATATACACATCTAACACTCTGCACGAAGAAGCTCTTCAAACCTTCAGTCGGCCTCTGTTTTAAACTGAACGTGTTGTCCAGACAAGTGCACTTGCACGGAAAATATTCAGTTGGGTCGAGGAGCATCAGGGGTATCAGGATTTGACTTGACAATCAAAACCTCTTTCTGCGCTTCAAGAGTTAATGTCCGTCATTTATCCATATGAACCTACCGTCACTCTTCTCTTTCATTCCCTCAGCTGCAAGAGAGTTGACTTTCCAATTGTGGATAGTTTGCCACACTTGGTCTTTGTACACAATTTTTACATAATTCCGTGTGTTGAGATGTCTACCTGGCTCACCAACCATCCAAGCTTGCACTGATGCTTGAAGTTGACGGCAAGGCTCAATGAAACCCATTGTTGTTATGCCTAAGCCAAATGCCACTCTACGGAAGTTCTGTGCAGGAGTTCCAAGGGCAGAGAAAGCATAATAGGCATTATCAAAACGACGTGTATCCATCTGCAGTGGTTTTGAACGTGTTCCTAACCCACGCAAGTCTCTGTACCTCTCTGATATCCCAAGGAAAACAGAGTTCGCAATGATACTTCTTGATTTCCCAATACTCCCCACCTGGTGAAGAACCTCAGCCGTACTCAATACTCCCATGTAGTAGAGGTCCCTCAGCTGAAAGCAGACTCTGGCAGTATCAGCATCATTCAACACAAAAGCAATTGAAGCAAATTCTTGTGAGTAAGGGAGCTTAGGCCTCTCGTATGCCTTCCCAATAAAGCACGTGCATCTCTGTGATATTTTCTTTATAATGGTCTAGAAATGCTTCTGAAGCACGCGGGCAGGCAATGGATGAGACAGGTTGATAGTAACCAGAGGCACTTGAACTTGGGCAGGTGCAGGACCGCCTGCCATTCTATCAGACTGTACACTAAAAGTTGAGCTACCATTTCACTAGATGTGTTAATTCAAATACTAAAATTATAATCCTATAAATTGGCAGAAACATTTTTTTTAGAAAAGGGCGCGCCCAGCCTCTGGCGTCAAAGTGATGCATACGGCTTGCTTTATTATTTATTCAAAAGTGTCTTAATCATTCTATTACAATCATTCATCGCAAAGGGTCGAAACATGTATCAACCAACGAAAAAGTCTAAAGCAGGTAAAATTATTCATAGCTCTATTCTCTTCTCAAAACGCCAGCCCGCATGGTTGTAGAAGTCCTTGACGACAGACTCCAACCGGATACATCCTGACTCCATAGCATGGCGTTGCTCCACTGGTTGGAGATAAGACCATGATCGAATCCAGTGAGTGATCAACGAAATAACCTGCAAGAAAGATTGTTTTTTTGGCTTGTTAAAAACAAAATCGTTACGTACATTCCACATTGCCCACAAAACTGCACAAACACCCACTCGTATTGTTTTGAGCTCTGTCTTGTCAATGCCCTTTAACCAATTACCGAACAAATGTGTAATGTTTTTTTGGTGGAGTAATATTAAAAGATATATGCACAATACGCCATACAATTTTAGCAAGAGGGCAGTCGAAAAAAAGATGTTGTATTGTTTCTTCAGTGTCACAAAAGGGACATCACTTGTTGCCATTCCAGTTACGTTTCACAAGATTATCCTTAGTTAAAATCACCTTTCGATAAAGAAACCACATAAAAATCTTGATCTTTAGTAGCACTTTGATTTGCCATATATACTTTTTAAGAAACTTGGTGTGGCCATTTAAATAGTCCAAATACATCGATTTAACAAAAAAAAACGAGCTGGTCAGGCGCCAAACGAACCTATCCGGTTCAGTTGACAAATTGATGTCCATCAAACGGTTGACAAGATGTAACCATTGCTCCCACTTGTTTGCTGTCAGGGCCCTTCTAAAAGTGATATTCAAAGGCTGGGTTAACACTTGAGCTACCGAAACTTGTTTTTGGTTAGCTATATTATACAGCAAAGGGTATTGTTGCGCTGGGGACGAACCACATAACCATGCATTCTCCCAAAACCTTGTGTTCCTGCCATTGCCAATCACAAAAGACCCTCTATTAAAGAAATCATCCTTTACTTTCATCAATCCTTTCCAAAAAGGAGAATCAAAAGGTTTCACCGTTACTTGAGATAATGTCTTAGAATGGAGGTATTTATTTGTTAACAATTCTTAGAATGGAGGTATTTATTTGTTAACAATTCCTGCCACACTCCCTGTTCATTCATCAGTTCAAATAACCATTTACTTAGCAAATATTTATTTTTGAGCTCCACCCCGATCTCTAGGTCTACATATGACAGTCGTAGGGAAACCCTACCGCTGGCGAACATATTTAGCCTACCGTTGGCGAAGTCAGGTTCACCAGCACTGGCCAGTGGTAGTTGCTACCGCTGGCCGTCCTCGTGTCGCCAGTGGTACACGGAGATACCGCTGGCGAACACGGTTTCCGATCGCCAGCGGTAATTGCTACCGCTGGCGAATCTGGAGCCACCAGCAGTAGGCAATGCTACCGCTGGTGTACATTGACAATTGTTCGCCACTAGTTACTAGTGGCGGATGGAATATGTTCGCCAGTAGTATGATTTTAGAAATTAAAAAAATATCAAAACCATATTTAATTGATCTATTTATCTAATGCACGCATACATGTCATTATCCAGTAACTCAAATACACTAGTACATCAATTAATAATACATGTCATTATTCAATAGTGTGTACATCATAAACAGCAACCATCCATCATCAGCTGAACTAAGACAAAAGGGAGGGAACTACAAAAGCTAAAACTACCAACATAAACAGCAACCATCCATCATCAGCCGGAGACACTAGCGAAGAGCAGCAACGTTCAGGGCACCACCACCATGGACTCCCTCCTCCTCCTATTGCTCCAGCTGCTTGCTGGGACGAATCACTAGTTGTTCTGCACAAGGAAATAACCAGACGGGCATGTTTGCAGTACCACAGCATCACCAGTACCAGTACCACCAGTACCACAGCAGCGGCAGCGCATAGTCGAAACCGAGCCTACCAGTTTGCAGCCATCCTAGGAGCAGCAGCATGACCATCATATAAAAAAGGCTCAGAAAATTAACTGCAAGAAAAAAGAAACATGATATGTGAATGAGTTTGAGTGCAACAGCACTCTGAGGTGTTGCCACACATAAGAAAGATAGCTAGTGTTACAGCAGTAGCAAATTAACCATGCTAGCATGGTCCTTGGTATGCCATCACAAAATTCGAGTCATACATGTCTATTCTCATTTGTTGTAAAACAAACAATAAGAGACCAAAAGCATTAATTCTAGTGATCAGAGTGTGCTTTACAAACCAATATTAGTGAAATAAAAAAGATTATGACTAGCAGCTGGCATGGCTTAAGCTAGTTGAAGGGACATCTTTTTAGGTAAAGCAACTAAAAAAAATTAAACTAGCACCCTTACTACTAAGATAGCCATATCATCACTTGATATATGTAGGTGGGCATAATTTGAAGGTGCTTTGTTTCAAGAACATGTTGGTGTTGTGGACTTGAGAGATTGGTACAAGAAGGTAAATGGGGAGGGAGCTTACCTGACCCTCATCCGCATTATCCTCCTCCCGCTCCTCCTGCTGCTGCTCTTGTTCCTGCACATACTTCATAAATAACAAAAAGAAAACGGGTTACTTTATATCCACATCAACCTATTAGAGTTCGACATCGGATAGGTTAGCTACTCTCTCGCTCCTGCATGTATAAAGCTAGACCATCGTGTACTCTGTAATCAGATCGTGAGAGGTGCCATACGCAGCTCTAGCGATCAACTCACGATTCTCAGCATATTGTGTATTCGTTGTGCGATCATTTGGTCCGTGCGTGCATAGCTAGCTAGCACATCAATCCATGTAGGTGGCGTATTGCCGGAGTTGAAGCTGCGCTATGTCCGTATACCGTCAAGAAGTACTCGACGACGCAAATGCAAACTAAAGCATGCTAAGAATAATAAAACAGGATGGTTAGTGCATCATGATGTCATCCAATGATTAGTGGCGCTATTGTTATTTAAGCCATGTGAAAGGGTACAATGATGGATCAGTTGGCTAGCTATATTCACAGCCAAAACAAAAGCAAGATGAGAAATTACAACAGTTAAATAACCTCATAATATTATGATCGATGTACTACTAGGACCAATTTGTTCCTCAAACTAAATGCATTAAGGATTTGCTCCCCTACATATAGCAAGTACATTACTGAGCAAGATATTTACTTTTGGGGCTTCGGATGTGAGTAGGATTATTGCCAACTAACTAAAGTTGCATCTACTCAAGGTCACACACTGAACAATTACATAGACATAGATGACCACAAGGAGGTGCATTGGGAGGGAGGTCACTTGAGCTTCCTCCTCCTCATGCTGCTGCTGCAGCTGCATCACCTGGCCTTCCTCCTCCTGCTCCTCAAAGAGGGCTTCCGGCACCACCTGGTAACAAGCGTATTAATGTTTTGCTCCTCCCCTACATCCAGCAAGTACAATTGAATGGCACATGCCCCTGCATATTTGAAATGGCATGTGCTAACAAATACAGCGGCATAGATTGTGCATTGGGAGGGAGGTCACCTGAGGTTCTTCCTCCTCCTCCTCATGCTGCGGCAGTTGCATCACCTGAGTAGCTTCTTCCTCCTGTTGCTGCGGCAGCTGCATCACCTGAGGAGGTTCCTCCTCCTGCTGCTCCTGCTGCTGCAGCTGCAGCCCTCCTCTTCCTCCTGCTTCTCGAAGAGCTTCTCCTGCACGACGTGGTAGCAGTCCTCCAGGAGCGGCCAGCCTGTCTTCCCATACATGTCCTGATGTCCTCCTGAGCACGCACACGAGGCCAAATTAGGAGAGTGACTCCACAATAGTTAATTACTACTAGACGTTCTGAACCACAATAATTAAGTACAAGAATTAGCACAAACCCCCAACTCGGCTCCCATCAGACCAAAAGGCTCAGTCTTTTAGCAGAATCAGGCCCATGCCATGAGAGTGACACCACAACACGACGAACAATCACAAGAATTAGCGCCTACCGACCCCCAAATCGGCCATTCATAGGCAAACGATCCCCATTTTTATCACTGATACCACAACACGATAAACGACTGCGAGAATTAGGGCCAACCAACCCAGCCCCAAATCGGCTGGGGCAAACAACCGCATTACAGCTCTAGCGGCGACGGATTGAGCAGGAATCAACGGAACAGAAACCCGGGAGCGGCATTCCGTCTCTGTCGGCGACGGCGAGGGATTGAGCAGGGGGGAGGAGAGGCGGACCTTGAGGAGGCCGTTGATGACCTTGCGGACGTCGGCCCTGCCGTAGCTCATGGGAGCGAAGTGGTCCAGCGACGCGTTCATCCGCCCCTGCCCAGGCCGCCGCCGCCCGGCCATTGCGCTCGACGCGATGGGGATCGCGTCGCTAGCGCGCGAGCAGGGGGAATCGGGATCTGGCGGACGCAGATCTCAGGGATGGAGGGAGGGTGACGGCGAGGCGCTCGACGCCGGGGCCGGGGCGGGACAGCTTGACGCTCTTGTGCGCCACCACGAACGGCCCGTCCCCCACCGCTGCCGCGCCGACGGTGAGGAGGACGGCGGCCGCCAGCTCCTGCTCCTCTGCAGATCCGGAGCAAGGGCTTGTGGGATTGGGCGGTTCCCCGCCATGCAATAGGGAGGGTGGGAGGAGGTGTTGTCGGCGCGGTGGTCTGCAGCGCGAGAAATAGCCTGGTCGGCCGGAATCGACCGGCGACGGCAGTGGCAGCAGGAGAGAGAAAGGGGATCGAGAGGGGAAAGGACGCGAGCGAGGCGTGCGTGCGGGAGGAGGCGACAGCATGCGCGCGGGAGGAGGCGACGGCAGGAGAGAGAAAAAAGAAAGAAAAACGGGGGGACGCGACATAAATAAAATTACCGCCGCTGGCGAACACGCTTCTTCGCCAGGGGTATTACCTCCTAGCGCTGGCGAACGTGTGTTTCTGTTCGCCAGAGCGTACATTTTAGCGCTGGCGGACGCGCTCTGTTCGCCAGGGCTAGCGCTTACACCCCTGGCGAACACATAAATTTGGTGGCCAGCGGTAGTTTGCTTTGCTCCTCCCCACCTGCCCGCACGTACCGCTGGCTATCGCAGTTCCTTGGTCGCCAGCGGTAGTTGAGTTAGTGCTGGCGAACGCTGTTTCAGCTTTGCCAGCGGTGGTATCACTGGCGGACACCTATCTGGGTTCGCCAGGCGGCTGTAGGGGTTTTCCTACTAGTGTGATATTCCATCTAGCGAGACGATATTTCTTCTTGTGACCATCGCTCTGCCAAAAGAATCTTGATCTATAAAAATCTAATCTCTTCCGTACTCCCTTTGGAATCTCAAGAAAAGATAGCATGAACATTGGTAAACTAGTGAGAACCGAGTTTATTAGAATCAATCTATCTCCATACGATAACAACTTCCCGATCCAACTACTAAGCTTTCTCTCAAAACGATCTTCAACCGGTTTCCATTCACCATTTTTTAGCTTTCGGAAGTGGATTGGTATTCCCAAATACTTAAATGGAAAGGATCCAACTTCACAACCGAAAAGTTGTCTATATTGATCTTCGGCTGTTTTAGCTTGTCCAAAACAGTAAATCTCACTTTTATGATAGTTTATTTTCAGACCTGATAATTGTTCGAAAAAACTAAGAATTAACTTCATGTTCAAAGCATTGGCTAAATCATGTTCCATGAAAATAATCGTATCATCGGCATATTGTAGAATGGAGACGCCCCTCTCAACTAGATGAGGAATTAGTACCCCTATTTGACCATCCTCCTTTGCTCGGTTGATCAAAATAGCTAGCATATCCGCCACCACATTAAACAAAATGGGAGAAAGAGGATCCCCTTGCCTAAGGCCTTTTAGAGTTTGGAAGTTATGACCTATGTCATTATTTACCCTTATCCCTACACTCCGACGGCTAATGAATTCTTGAATCCATTTACACCAAGTAGGATTGAAACCTTTCATTCGTAGAGCTTGAAATAGAAACGGCCACTTAACCTTATTGTACGTTTTTTTCAAAATCAATTTTTAGAAGAACTCCGTCCATTTTCTTCCTATGAAGTTCATGGATGGTTTCATGGATGGTTTCATATAAAACTACAACTCTCTCAAGAATATGTCGCCCTGGCATAAAAGCAGTTTGAGTTGGCCGTACTACCGTATGAGCCACTTTAGAGACTCGGTTAGTAGCCACTTTTGTGAAAACTTTGAAACGTATGTTTAGTAAGCAAATAGGACGATACTGCTGAATTTGTATAGCGTCCTCTTTCTTGGGTAACAAAATGATCGTCCTGAAATTTAAATAGAACAATGGTAGATCTCCCTTGTGGAAAGCACCAAACATTCCCATTAAATCATTCTTTATAATGTTCCAACATTTTTGGTAGAATTCAGCCGGGAAACCGTCCGGTCCTAGCGCTTTATTTTTTCCATTTGAAAGATCGCATCGTGGACCTCTTTTTCTGTAAAATTGGCTTTCAAAATGTTATTATCCTCTACCGACAACTGTGGGATGTCATGAATTGTTGACTCATCCATTGAGAAAAAGTTCTCTTCCGACGCCCCAAACAAGTTTTTATAAAATTCCGTGATATAAACTTTTAGATTTTCTTGTCCAACAACAATACCTTCATCTTGTTCAAGTTGGAAAATTCGTTTCCTTCTATGTTTTCCATTTGCAATCATATGAAAGTATTTGGTATTATTCCCTCCTTTCTAGATATGTTTCACCTTCGCCCTTTGTGCCCATTTAGCCTCCTCATCTCTCCTAAGAGAAGCTATTTTAGAATTGGCATCGTTTAACTCATCCCTTTCACTAGATCCTAGAGGGTTTATGTCAGCCTTGGCCTCCAAAACTTCAATAATATGCAACAACCGATCCCTCTCCTTTTTATACACTCCACTAACACTTTTAGCCCATCCCCTAAGGAACCTCCTAAGGTGGCGGATCTTGTTCTGCCATCTCTCCATAGGAGAATTGCCATGAGAAACATAGTTCCACTCTCTCGCAATTAGATCAACAAAATCTGCTTGGCGAAGCCAAGACAACTCGAACGAGAATTGTGATTTGTTCCCGAGGTGAGCTTGTTCACCTGAGTCGAGAAGTAAAGGTGTATGATCAGAACCTGAGCGCTCGAGAGTCCTAACCGTGACAAGAGGAAATTTTTGCTCCCATTCTATATTTGACAAAATCCTATCTAGCTTTTCATAAGTGGGTGTATCTCTGCGACTCACCCAGGTGTACTGACGTCCGGTCAAGTCAATTTCTTTTAACTCTATAAACTTTCAATGATATCATTAAAAAGGAAAGGCCAACGAGAGTTAAAATTATCGTTACTTTTCTCCTCTTTCCCACGCAAAATATTGAAATCACCGCCAATCAACATCGGTTTAGACCCTTGCTCACAGATTCTAACCAGCTCGGCCAAAAACTCATGTTTATGCTCATCTTGAGCCGCCCCATAGACCGCAACTAGAGACCACTCAAACCCATCACATTTTGAAGTTAGATCAAATTTAACACACCTATCACCGTTGTTTACCCCAGTAACCTTCAGCGTCTGAACATTGATACCAACCAGAATACCACCTGACCTCCCTTGTGGCGGTAGGCAATACCAAGCATAGTCGAGACCGGCTGCTAAAAAACGAAGGAAAGGAGCAGAAAAATTATCCCTACCAGTCTCCTCTATTGCAAAAATATCTAGCTTATGTTCTCTTATAGATTCATGGATGAACCTATGCTTTGCCGTATCTCTAAAACCATCGCAATTCCAGAAACAACCTTTCATTGTTATTAATAAATCAGATGTTCTTTTTAAACCTAGCACTTACTGCGAACAGTAGTAACCTCCCCAACATTTTTTTTGTTTCGAGCTCTAGTGCTCTTAGTGGTCTTAATCGTGGGCTCATTGTGATCTGTGAGAGTTGTAGTCTCCTCATCTAAAAGGTCTTCAGCGAGCTTGTTCGCTTGATTCAGTACCAAACTACCATTACTCTCAATTTCAGCATCTACCACAGCTTCCTTTCTTTTAAGCATAAAAATAGTTCTATCCAAATCTAAGTCTTTTATATGATTCACTGAACTTTCAATTTGACTAGGCGATTTACCCAACGAAACTCCCAGTTTAGTAGCCCTAGCAACTACTACTTCATTCGGAATAGAAGCTAAAGTAAAAGCATGCACTAAATCGGTACCTGGAGAGAAGTTATCCCGTGCTTGAGCTCTAAGCTTTGCCCGGTCCATCTGGGTAGCATCGGCATTCGGTTGCGCCCTTATACGCCCGCTTGAACGAACTCCCAAAGCTGCCTCTTCAGGGATACCGCCACAGGAAATGACGCCATAGGAAATGACCTCCGCCCTTGAATATCGACTTCCAAGGAAAACTCCAGTCCCCTCCCATCGGCCCTTGCCTCCACTTGTGGGATTTGAAGTGGCCGAAACAGTTGATATGATTTTGCCTTTGTCTGCATTCCTAGGTGGAGTGTGGAAGCTAGACGAAATAGCATCAGCTGGCAGATCAAGGTTTACACCAGTCTCCTTAATCACCACTCCCTGATCGACTCCATCGAGTCCAGAACGGGATAAATCAGCCGAGGGAACCTGTTGGGACGTCATTTGCTCTACCTCTGAAAGTTGGCCAGGCTGTAGTTTGTCTGTGCAAAACGACTGCTCAAGAGCCTCCCGTTCAACCACGCCCTGCTGTGACAGCCCATCGCTAGTCAGACTTGTGACGCCCTCTGGCCCTGGTGTCATTGATGTAGTTGTTCCCTCTCCTCCCTGCCATGGCAGCGAAACCGTCGACTTGTCTGCCACCACCACGGTATGCTTCGGTGGTGCAGAACGAGCCAACTCCGCTTCCTCCTCTTCAACCATTTCATACCACCGTTTTGACTGGGCCGATTTAGAACCAGCAGTCCGCAGCGGTGAGTGCCAAGGTGATGTAATGGTGCCGAACTGAATGTGGTCATCGGACATACCTAGCTGGGCAGTGGAATCCGTTGGCTTGTCATCGGTTTCCATTGGCACCATTGATTCACTAGATTTGTTTTGTTTGGTACCATCATCGACCTTAACATCATCCTCTTTAGAATCCTTCTCCCTCTCTGTTTCACCATCTCCATCCCTGTGTGTATCTCCATCCCCATCCGCATCATGCAGCATAAACTCTCCTGCAGCTACAATAGTACCATCAGCAGCCTCAATATCAAAAGTGACACCATAGCCTTCCCCATCATAAGCATAGTCTATGTATCTGGGAATTTCTTCTGGATTGGCACAGTCAATGCGCTGTCTTACAATGCCATGCTCCCTAGTGAATCTCATATCCACCTCCTTAGTTTTCCCAACGAGAGAACCAACCGCAAAAAGAGCTAGGTAATCACGGCATAGAGTCTCTGGGCAGCCAGAAATTCGGATCCACACGTCATAGAAACCCCATTTATCGAAATCTTTAGAGACCACTCCTCGAAATGCATAGATATCTCAGTCCCTTCCACCTCAATTGCTTTGATTCTTTTAAGTCTCTTCAAGTCAGCTTTTGTAGGGAAAACAACTCTGAAAGCATTCTCCCCCGCCGGCGCGAAATTGGCAGAACCATGAAATTCCTTCACTCATTTTTTGTTTCTTCTAGATAGGACTTCATTTGATTTCTTTTTCACGGCTAATTTGATGTGATGGAACAAGAACTACATGCGAACAACACAAACTCAGATATTATATTTGTTGAATAAACTTAGCTAATTAAACGTAAACATAATGTAAATAGACTTCAGAAAGTGAAAAATCAAACAAAGAAAAATCATTTACAATATAGTACTACCAATAAGCCCTGGTTAGAATGCAAGATTTTCCCTTGTCCTAAATGGACTTCTGCTATTTCCCACGAAGGACTGCAAAATTCTCAGCTTCCAAACAACAAATACCAGCTAAATGTTTATTTTCTTAGACCAACCAGGGCTCCTGCATTTTCATTAAGAGGAAAAATATTTACAAAGGAGGACCATGTTTTTATCTAAGGGGAAACATTCCGAGAAAACCCCCAGCACCTAATTTTAGAGCTTCAAACTCCATTGGAGATTCTTCTCATCATCCTAACTTGAAAAGAAGGTGGGTAACCAATGTAACTAGAAGTGAAATTCCCTTTTTGCTCATCATCCCAATTTCTCCCAGAACTCTATGTATTGTTTTCCAAAGATTGTCGCTTTCCAAATATTGCCTTCAGACAAGAGTTGCATCTCGTGATTTACCATTGTTTTTTAAATCTCATGTCCCTAGCCATTCATGATTACTTGGAATAAAACGTCCGACAATGAGATTACCATTCTGCATTCTCAAAGTCGAAATCAAACGTTGTTGAGAACTTGCATGCTTGGAATAAGAGTGTACCATTATAGTTCTTTCTTGCTAAGAGTAAGAAGTACCGCAACTAGAGTTTCATTCTCATTGACTAGACAAACGATTCTTGGCTACTTGCTCAAAATTGACGGTATGACAAGGAGAGTCACATTCCCATCATGTCCAACCATTTTCATTTACTTGTGTCACGCATAACCTATCGCAAGCATTCTTGAGGAGAGTCCCATTCCCATCATGCCCAACCATTCTCGATTACTTGTGTCACTCATAACCTATCCCAAGAATTCTTGAAGAGAGTCCCATTCCCATCATGCCCAACCATTCTCGATTACTTGTGTCACTCGTAACCTATCCCAAGGTTATTTTTTAATTGTGTTTTATCGTCATAACCTATCCCAACCATTCTTGTACTTTCTTGAAATAAAATCCAACAATGAGGATTCCATTCTCACACACTGTCAAACTTTGTTTAAAAAGTCTTCATAAAAATTGAGTTAATTGCTAAATACATTACAACCTTCACATCAATAAAAAGCAAATAAATTAACAAAAAGATTATCAAAATATGAATCCAAGAAAAAATAATATCAAGGGGTTGGATTTACAAACCTTAGCTCAAGTTCTGCCTGATCGCGGTAATGTAAACTAAGATTGATTAGAGAACCTGAAGATATGACATACAAGGATTGTGTGAGAACTCTGAGGAATTACAACAATATACTATCTACTCTTACGAAGAAAAAAGAGAAGAGGACTGGTTAGAGCCAAAATTTTGGTGGTACATGTTTTTCTACAACTGACAGGTGGGACCAGCGTAATTGTTGAATAATTTTGTCATGTAGGCTAGCTAATTAGTGCCACGTGGTGGTCAAATTGGTAAATCTTATGTCAGGCAAGCAAAATACGTATGCATAATTGTACCAGTGACCATACTTAGCCACTTGAACAAATTTAGTGACCGTATTTTGGGTATTCTAAATGTCAATGACCAAAGTGAGACCACACCTCAAGTTTAGTTACCGTAGACTACATTTTCTTTTATTATAATGTCTGCTTGCTACTATTAATGGAAAATATGCACTTGTATCCACAATCCATTTTCTCTTTCAAAAAGTAAAATAGGAACACATGGCCAGCACAGAACAATAAGTCAATAATTAAGATTAAAAGCCATATACTGAGCTAATTAGAATCTCCATACATCAACTTAACTTATGCACTATACCAGCTTGTTTTAGGATAGCAACTATCACCAACATAGCAATGCGACGTCTAAGAAAATCAATAGAGTAGTAAAACAACCAACTACAGCAATCACTTGTCCAATGCCAGCTTCGCAGTGCAAGAGGAAGTAAAATGTAATTGAGGAGTTCAGAAACATAGCACAAAGAATATCCCGGACTAGGAAGATGACCGACATAGACTTTGATTACTTCTGGAGAGATAGAAAAAGACATCAAGGTAAGTGGGAACGCCAATGACAGGAAATATAATATGTAGTGCAAACAAGTAGGATAGGCAGCAAATGTAAAGTAAATTCAGTTCACAGATAGCAGGGGACCGAATGCTGAATACTACTTATAATGTAGTGGGAACAAGACACAACTGTAAAGTAAATTCAGTTCACGTATAGCAGGGGACTGAATGCTGAATATTATAGGTTCGTGTACTATAATAGCAGCTAGCCAGCCTAAATATTGGTTTAGCCCCTGCTAAGAGGGATAAACAATATAAGCACAACATGAATATCCAATGCACATCCTAATTTGTGTATGAGCTTATGGGGTGGGAAACTTGGAACAATGTTAGCAAAAAACATAAATGGTTCTATCACCATACCATAAAGTACACGTTGTTCATTAGTAACAACCAACAAGTGTTAAAGCAAAACAAAACAGTTTCAACAAATGGAAGGTAAACATGATTAAATATACAACTCAGGGATGCAAAATAACTGTTCTAGTTATGACATGTATCATCTGCATTGTCTGATTAGTCATTGGGTTCAAATAATATGTTCCCTTTTCTTAGGGAGGGAGCTCCCTGAATAGATGGACTCCTGTATACTGTTTTTCCCGGGTTAGGAGTTAATATAGGAATGCCTTAACAAGGATTAATATTTAATCCACACTAACAAAAGAATTAGAACTGCACCTTCATGATCATCAGTCACGCTGGCGATGGTTGTTCTGTAGACTACCCTGCCCCAGCTCCACCTCCACGGCTCCACCAAGAATAAACCGACCGATGCAACATCATCAGATGCAATTGGATCACATAGTGAACCCTGGAGCTTGAAATTTTCAGTAGATAATTTTATAATTATGTAACTGCACTACTGCAGAGACTTAACTGGAATGTCCATCCAACAACAGTGACGCGACAAGCCACATATCACAGCTACAGCATACCAAACTGATAGAACACTGGTAAGTTTCAGATCTATGGAGATTTCAGTGTATTCCAAAATCTATAGATCACCGTGTGATATTTTCCTATATTTGTTTGTGAAGAGTGAAGAATAAGGCAGGGCATCAGATACATAAATCACTCAAGTGTTAATAGTTGGAAAATTCAGGGTTACCAGGACTTTACTGTGATCAGATAACAACAAATTACCGAACAACTGAGCAAAAATGGTGACAGGGGGTAGTAAAAATAGAAAACTCACGTCTATACTATAGGCTTAGTAGACGCCTCAAACGTTTCCATGCACCTCTCCTCAATTTGGCATAGCTCCTCTTCCGTTGGTTTCACCCAATCAGGTTCTCCGAGAAGCGAAAGTATTGGGGCAGTAAAGCAAGCTTCATCATATTCTTCATGCCACACTTGGTTTTCTTGAGCTGTCACTTTCTTCATATCTTTAACAACCTTCTTCATTTCCTTACGCAGGGTGTCATATTTCTTTTTCTCGTCTCTTCTCCTCTTCAGGTCCTCTAGCTGGACCATTGATTCCTCATGCTCGGACATCATCTCCACTGTCTTTTGGTTATTATTTTTCTCCTGAATTTTCTTTTTATCTAGCTCATACAACTGGTAAAGCTTCTTGATCAGATTCTCAACAGGGACAGTAATATCTATGAAATCAAGATCAGCCCTGGCGTACAATGGCTCCTCCGTAAACTTGTTTGAGACATAGAACTCTCGCTCGGTGAAGGTCGAGACACAGTGACTGACATTGAGTGCAACAGAAAGAGAACATCACCAAGCTTGACACCCAGACCCCTTATGTAAGACATAATAGAAATCCCCATGCCGTCGGGCAGCCTCTTGATAACTGCAACCTCCCTGAGAGGCACAGAGGAGCCCTCCTTGAAAATGCCTTCTTTGGGATGCGCAAAGCAGACGTGTACCCTGGACGCTAAGGAGGAAACAGATCATACTTCTTCTGCCACCATGATACATGGGCTTTCTTGGCGGCTGCCTTCATCTTGAAGAGAAAGAAGGGGAACTTGGGTGCTGTTCTTCTCTTGTTGCGGGGGCGTATCCACCTCTCCAGATCGGTGTCCTTCTTTCGCTTATCGAAGGAAGTCCGGAGCTGCTCGAGCAGGCAAGCATATATCTCCTCCTCCGTCTTTAGCCCTGTGCGGATAGCGACTGTGAAGGTCTCCTCGGCATTAAGACCGCTTCGGACAGCAAGGTAGAGGATCTTCTCCGCCTCCTTGGCCTCAAGTCCGCAATGGATGGCGTTGTCGAGGAGCTTCTTCACTTTCTCGGCATCTAGCCCTCCCCGGACTGCGAGGTAGACGGCTACCTTGGCTTTTAGCCCGCACTTAACGGCGAGGTATTCAACCTTCTCCGTTTCCATTGCAGTTAGCCCGCTCTGATAGGCGGCGAAGAGGGCGTTCTCCCCCTCCTCGGTCTTGAGCTCGGTCCGGACAGCTCCCTCGGCCGGCGGCCTGTCGCCGCCGGTGTATGCAGTCATGTCGAAGTAACTAGCCTCCTCACCTCTGCCCCGAATTTCGCCGCTGACGAGATCAAGATTAGGGTTCTTTGGTTTGGGGAATGTCCTGTGGGATGGACGAATGGCCCTTTCCTTCCATTTGTTTGCCGGCCTTCCCAAACTTTATTGTAGTATTGTTGTTGTTGCTCTTGTGATGGGCTCTGGCAGATGGGCTGCAGTCAAAAGGGCCGAATACTGCTTTGGAGCGAAATCCTACTGAACAAATTTTAGTCTGATTTCAAGCAACTCGTAGTTTCCTAAATCCTAAATAAATCACTACCTTATTTTCAGAAAAAATGATAAATCACTCCCTTACCCTTAAAAAAAGATAAATCACTCCCTAAGCCGGTTTAGGTCCAGTTCTTTTGCTTGCTTATTCCATAAACTGCCCCTCCCCAAGCTTATTCATAGATGTCTGGCTTATTGTTTGAGCCTTCTAAATTAGCTATCTCATGACTAATCTAGAAACCACAAGTAATAATTTGCTCGGCTTATGAGAAAAGGGACAGCTTATGAAAAAAGCAAGCAAAAGAACTTGGCCTCGGTCTGCAGACGTGGCAGATTTTGGCCCATCGTCTCCCTCTTCGGTTGTTACGGGTCTACACCATCGCCCTCGCAGCCTTGCCATTGTGTCACCTCTGTCGCCACCACAATGATAGTCTCTGGTCCCTCCACCGGTCTCGTTTGTTCATCGTATGTTCCCCTCTCTATGTTCGCCATTGCCCCCATTGGAGTGAAGGGTTTTAGCAGTGCACCACTTTCTTCACTACATCGGCCAATGCAATGATGTTCTTCATCAGCATATCATGCCTTGCTCCAGCTCTCGCATCTTCTTTTTCTTCCCTATAGCATGCCTTGACTGCAGATTCTCCCTCCTTTCTTCATGTAGTCCATGAAATGTCATATCCAGCGGTGTGCAGCTACATGCACATATTATTTTTTCTAAAACAAGGCTAAATATTTATCTTTTTTCACTAATTAAGGAGTTAAGAGAGTTGAAATGGAGCCCGAGTTCCATGTAACCCTTTTTCAAAACTCAAAATTGTCAAATAATTAGGTTTCAGAAAACACGAAATATCTCAAATGTAGATAGTGTCGAGATCAACACATGTGCCTTATTTCAACTCCAAATTCGTTTTATTCTGGGCTATACAAAAAAATGTGGCAAATTTTCAAATTTTGAAATATGTACTTTTCCATATCCACCCATTGTTCTTTTTTCCGGCCCACAATACACCGAGTTTCGTGTTGTTATTTTTCATCTTGTAAATGTTATCAACTTCTTACTATCTATACCTGGACCTTTTGAAACTTGAATCCAAGTTTTGAATTTTTTTAAAACTAGCTTCACGGAGCCTGAGATCCAAAACGCCTCTTTCTTTAGAGAGGTCTTACAAATCACAAATGGTCCATGGGCAGGCTAAAGGGATGTCACAGGAGATGATGATGAATCACCGTGATATAGGCACGGGTACTCGAGCAGCGTCGTTCACTGCTTCAAGGAGCAACGCAAGGTCTGCTCGAGGCCACAACTATTTGTATCCTCCCTTCAACCCAAAATATAAGCTGTCATTTAATTTTGTTGGTTAATCGCTGTACAACTTTAACCATAATTTGTATTTATAATATTTCTAGAAAAATAGTATAAAATTATACCAAATGAGAAAATATTGCAAGACAAATACAACAGTTCTCAATCCATGTAACTAGTTATACATTGTTGGTCAAAGTCAAAACTAAAAATCATCACAAAAACAACGCATTATATTTTGGAACGGAGGGAGTAGTAAATAGCACGTTGGCCGGGTATTAAACTTGAAACCACCTGACTTCGATCAAATTGATGAACTAGCCAATTACGCAAAAATTCATAGAAAAAGCTAGCTATGTATTTTAACAACTATTTTCTCTGTCTCAAATTACAAGACGTTTTGGTATGTTAAAGCAGCCTACTAAACGTCTTATAATTAGATACATGTAGTAGTTCGCTAATTCTTAAAAAGCTACAGCTAAAGCTGAACCGCCTGCAGATAGTGTCCCTGACGAGGGGTGGACTCGGCAAATCTCTGGGTTGTGCACCCTGGGTTGATTGAGGGGGAGAGAGTTGAGCGCTGGTGATCACGACGGCTGACAAGCGAGGCGTTTTACCCAGGTTCAGGCTCCCGGAGGATAATACCCTACTTCCTGCTTGTCTGGTATTGAATGGCGAGTTGTGGCTACAATGGCGAGATGGCAATCTCGCTAGGGTTTGTGGTGGCGGCTATGAGCGTACCCTAGACGAAGGACCCTCCTAGCCTTTATATGGTAGGCTAGATCTCAGGTGAACGGTGCCGATGGCGATTACAAGTATGCCTGGAGCCGCATGACCTAACGTCGTCTATCTTGGGCCGCACGTCGTCCTCCTTGGGCCTTCCTTGGGCCCTCGTCATAAGGCTAATAGGCTTGGCGTGACCCAGGTGTCCCCACCGTGGGACAGTCGAAGAATGACCCCACGACAGGAGCCCCCGAGTGCTTAGTCGAATCGTAGAGTCGGGTAAAGGACTCCTTCCCCCTGGGCATGCCGTCGGGTTCCTGAAAGGAACAAGTAAAGTTAGTCGACTCCGGCCGTTCAGGGCTTATGGAGGATTCCTTAGTCGAACCGTCGACTGCTGGGTAAGATACTGTGCGTACAGGCTTAGTCGGTGATTTTTCGACTGCCATTGTTCTGAGTCACTCGGGAGCGCGACCAGCGCTCCCGATGGGAGTAGCCCCCGAGATTAAGCTGAATTGCTTGTAATTGAGGTTAAACTCAATTTTTCTTCAGTCGAAAAGCCCGCTCCCGATGGGAGTAAAGAAGGGACTCGACCTGTTGGAGTCGCGACTGGCTTTGCGTGACTTACTGTGTATTCAGCCGGTTTGGCTTACTGCACAAGTTTGTTTAGCTCTTGGAGCTTACTGAATCTTCTTGCACTCGAATGAACTGCTCGAGTTCTCAATCATCCCGTTGGCTTACTTCCTACGCCTTCGCGGTTGACGTCAGCGCTGACGTTTTTGGCGCACTCTGTGCCCGATGGGACGTGACAGTGCGGTCCCACTGTCAGTATTGACTGGAGACAGCGGTTGCCCCTTTGTACTGACCGTTGGGCGCGAAAATTTCGCGGTGTGATGATGGCGCCTTGATTCCCGTGCGTAGTGGGCGGCGTGGCCGGCGACGGTTGCTATCTCCACGCGACACGTGGACGGCCAGATGTTGTTGTGGAGTGCGGTTTCGCTGAGGACGGCCTGGATTAACCGGCCACGCGGTATATACTTTTCACCGCGGCGGTGAACAGTTCATTCCATCCCCATTCTGCCCTCGTCTTCGCTGCTCTCTCTCCGCCATTGTTGCTCTTTTCTCCTAGTTTCTTTCCTCCGCCCTCCATGAGCAAGGCCGCGATGAAGAGGGGGAAGCCTGGTGCTAGCGCCGTCGCCGCCGCCGAGGCCAGCGTGATGAAGAAGCCCGACGGCGACTGGGTCAAATCGTCGGTGAAGAAGGCCGACCTCGAGGCCCTCCGCGCGCAGGGCTGTTGCCGCCGGCAGACCAGGCGACGGTGCGCGCTCCTGGGAAAGAGGTATGCCCCGCTCCTCGCGAGGGGGAACGCGTTTGCTTCGTGGATTTCCTTCCGCGGGGTTTCGGGGTTCCCCCTCCACGATTTCGTCCGTGGTCTCTTTTATGCTTATGGGATTCAGATCCACGATCTGACTCCCAATAGAGTCTTGAGCATCGCGAGCTATTTCATGCTCTGCGAGTGCTTCCTGGGAATCGCACCCAACTGGCTGCTGTGGAAGTCGCTATTCCTTGTGAGGAGGAACGTGGGGAAGAGCAAGTAGGTGTATCCAGTCGGCGGCTTCGGCATCCAGGTGCGTGGCGACACCTCCTACTTTCAGATGAAGAAGTCCGACTCTGTCCAGGGCTGGCGGAAGAAGTGGTTCTACATCAGGTGCGACCAGGAAGGGCTTCCCGACTTCGCGGCTGATCGTGAGTTGCGGAAGAAAAAAGCGTGGGCGCACCCGCTGTCGAAGGAGGACAGGGAGGCGACTCAGCCCTTGCTGACGCTTCTTCGTGGCCTTCTGAAAAGTCTTGGGCGCGAGACGGGCGGAGTTCACCTTATTGCCACCTTCTTCAGGCTTCGGGTGCAGCCTCTCCGCACTCGCGTCCACCCAATGTGGGCGCGTGAGGATGTTGGCGATGAGCTCGATGATGACGCAGTCGAGTCGAAGGTGAGGAGCATCACCAGTCTCCGAGCCGCTGACCCGTGCAATGTCAAGTGCCCGGTCGAGCCGTATGGGCCTAATAACCCTGTGCCTGAGGTGAGCTTCGTTTTCTTTGCTTTTGTCCGGTATCTTCTGCTGTCGAATCTTTTTTCCTGACTCGAATGCTTCATTTGCTGACAAGGTCGTTCGAGCTATGTCAGTCTTCCTCCGTTGATGGAGAATGGACCTCATGAAGAGGCACAGTTCCCTGAGGAGGACGAGGTTGATGACGATGAAGTTCCCTCCGCCACCTCTCCGAGCGGAGAGTTGGAGGAGGATGATGAAGATGAGGAGCCGCTGCGGAAGCGGCAGAGGCGAAAGAGTGGCGACTCTGGTTCGGCTTCGTCGCCCGTGAAGGAGGCGGGTGTGAACGAGGAAGAGACGAGCGAGTCGTCTTCGGGCGCTAGGCGCACGAGTGACCTGGCTGAGCCTTTGGTCGTGCCTCCCCTCGGCTCTGCACCGCCGACTGAGTTTGCGAGGATGGCCTCCGTCTCCCTGGGAAGTGAAGATGATGTTGATGTCGCCAGGTTAGTCGCGTAACCATTGCCTTTCTTGTGTCGAGTTTGCTTTTTGATTTGCGAGTCCTTGAATCGAGTTATCTTGTCACAGTGACCGTACTGGCACCGCTGGTTCGCCTCGTGAGATGGAGCACACTTCTGCTCCCATGATCGAGCAAACTACGAAGACGACCGGAGAAGAGGCTCAGGCGGGTGACGCTTTGGCCTTGAAGACTTCGACCTCCTCCGTGCCAGAGAAAGCCGCTGATGCGACTCCGGTTGACGCTGGGCTTCTTGAGCATGTAAGTGTCTTTTGACTCGTTCTGCAAAATCTGTATCGGGTGCGCGAACAGCGCTCCCGATGGGAGTAGCCCCCGAAGATGTCCGTGACTAGAATAGTCGGGCGCATATTGATGTCTTGTGTTTCCCGCGGCCATTTTATCACCAGCAGATGGAGGGAGCCGCGGCCTTCGTTCGCATGGAGCAGAAGAGGGATCGACTCCGCACTGCTCTGGAGCAGGCAAATAGTGAGTGTGAACCCTTGTGCTCGAGGGGCGCTTCGACTGCCTTTTATTGCTAACTTTGCTCCGTTGATCCGTAGGCGAGAAGGAGAGCATGAAGAAGCGGGTCGCGGAGCTGGAGAAGTCGCTGGGTGAAGCCCAAGAGCGTGAACAAGCTCGGGATGATCTGGAGAAGACCCAGGTCGACCGCTTGCTCGCACTCGCAGATGTTGCTGGAAGTAAGTATTTTGGCTCAGTGCCTACTTTGCCTTTGGTCGACTTCTGACGTCTTATGGGTGTGGATTTCTTTTGATCAGAGACTTGCGGAGGTGCTCCTCCAGAAGGGACTTCCAGCGAGAATGTCGGCTTGGCGGAGGCTGTTGGCTTCATGGACCGCGTCTGCGTGTATGCTTCCGCGGCCCTGCAGAAGTCGACCGGCGCCTTGGCGACTGTGCACCAGAGCATCTTCCCCAGCAAGCCACCGCCTTGGCGGACTACACGCATGCGCAGACGGTACGCGGCTCAGAGCTCACTTTCCAGCTACTTCTTGGTCACCAAGTCGTAGGTGATTTTGAGAAGGTTGTCAGCGACTTCCCTCGGAAGCCTGATGGCAGGACCGCGTCCCTTAGCGGTGTGAAGGCGTAGGCGAGTCAGCTGGCTGCAAAGTTGGTCGCCACCTTCGAGAAGAGGATTGCCAAGGCTGCAGAGTTGGCTGCTAGGAAGAGCCGTTCCCAGTCGGAGTCTGTGATGTAGACTCCGTTCTTTTAGGATTCTTCTGCTTTTGGTTCTTGGTCTGTACTGAACTATATAGTTTGCGGGTCTTCTGGCCGCGAACATGCTGATGTTGAAATGCGAATTTGTGCCTTCGAGTCTTCTTTCATATCTAAGCTTGAATGAATGTGTTCTTTTCCTTGCTTGACGCTGTCGAACTTGGCAGTCTGAGATGGGCGAAGTTCCTGGGGTCGCTGGAACGACTGGTGCGGGTGACGAGGAGGACACCTCTTCGGCTGCACCCACTCGTCGTCGTCGAGTTCCTCCAGCTCCTGCGCGAAGCGTGAATGGTCAACGAGTGATCACCTTCATGAGGAACAAGGTTGTTGAGCTCGAGTCGAAGTTGAAGAGCGCGGAGTTGGAGTTGGGGCACTTGAGGTCGCGGCCCGTTGCGCCGTTCTCTCAGCGAGAGGAGTTTCTGCTAGGCGAGATGGACTTGATCAGTCGGCAGCTGCAAGGTTGGTTTTCTAGCACTGTGCTTCGACTTCTTTATCCTTTTATTGTTCTTAGCTCTGGGTCTTGATGCAGATGTGAACTCTGACTGGAAGGCCGAGCAAAGTCGAGTAGACGAGCGGGTGGAGAAAGAAGCCGCCGGTGACTCACCCGAAGCACGTCAGTTTTGGTCAAATAAATCCAGAGGCGGTGTACTGGCTCGAATGTTGGATCGCACCTGGCGGGCTGCTGTGCTCTTGGAAGGTTGTAGAAAAGCAATCTGGCAGATCAACAGGGTGTACTTTCCGCATAACGAGCAGCCTAATGGACTGGCTGCGCTGCTGGAGAGGTTCCGTGAAGGCAGTGCATTGAAGGAAGTCGTGCACACTCAACTTGTTGCCGGGGCGAACGTGGCGCTGGCGTACGTTCGAATGCACCGGCCTAATCTTCCACTGTACAAGGGGCTTGACGGCTTGCCTGGAGAGGGTGACTACGCCGATACTCTTGCGGCTGCGCGTCAGATGATTCAACAGGTCCAGAGCTTTAGTGAGCACCTTGTAGGGCCACTCGATGCGCCAAAGGGCGAGCCTGTAGAATAAGAGTAGTAGACTGCTGTTGTATAGCATTAGCTTGTAAGAGCAATTTTTCCAAGTTGAAATATGAGTGTATGTATGCCGAGGTGGGGGTAGCCCCCGAGTGAGTAAATTGTATCTTGTATACTTGTGTGAACCTGTATGGCGCAGCCCCCGAGCGGATCGAGTGCGGCCTAGGATTTTGAATTAGACATGTCCGGCGCAGCCCCCGAGTGCTTCGAGTGCGGCCGAGGTGTGTCGAGTCAGACCTGTGCGGTGCAGCCCCCGAGTGCGTCGGGTGCGGCCTAGGATTTTGACTTGGACCTGTGCGGCGCAGCCCCCGAGTGCTTCAGGTGGCGACCTGGGCTTTTGACTTGGACCTGAACGGCGCAGCCCCCGAGTGCTTCGGGTGGCGGCCAAGGATTTTTCGAGTTGGACCTGTATGGCGCAGCCCCGAGTGCTTCGGTGCGGCCTAGGTTTGACTTAGACCTGTGCGGCGCAGCCCCCGAGTGCTTCGGGTGACGGCCAAGGATTTTTCGAGTTGGACCTGTATGGCGCAGCACCCGAGTGCTTCGGGTGCGGCCTAGGTTTGACTTAGACCTGTGCGGCGCAGCCCCGAGTGCTTCGGGTGACGGCCAAGGATTTTTCGAGTTAGACCTGTATGGCGCGGCCCCCGAGTGCGTCGGGTGGGACCTAGGTTTTCGAGTTGACCTGTATGGCGCAGCCCCCGAGTGCGTCGGGTGCGGCCTAGGTTTGACTTAGACCTGTGCGGCGCAGCCCCCGAGTGCTTCGGGTGGCGGCCAAGGATTTTTCGAGTTGGACCTGTATGGCGCAGCCCCGAGTGCTTCGGGTGCGGCCTAGGTTTGACTTAGACCTGTGCGGCGCAGCCCCCGAGTGCTTCGGGTGACGGCCAAGGATTTTTCGAGTTGACCTGTATGGCGCAGCCCCCGAGTGCGTCGGGTGCGGCCTAGGTTTATGTTGCTTTTTGACTAAAAAAGTAAAGGGGAGAGCTTGTTCCACAAATCACTTCATTGATTTTTGCGAGCAGGCCGCCTCATTAAAACCCTTCCAGTCCCCTCAGGTACCCTGGTAAGGGAAAGAGTGCGTCTGGAACCTGCCGCCTCTTGACATAGTACACTTTGTTACAAGGGGGAGTCGATTAGGCGTAGAAGCGGCGCAGTTGCGCAACGTTCCACGGGTTGTTGCAGACTGTCCCCGTCTTCGAGTCCTTCAGGCGGTAAGCTCCGCCGCCGATTGCCTCTGTCACGATGTATGGACCCTCCCACGGGGAGGCTAGTTTGTGCACCTTCTTCTGTTTGAGGCGGAGGACAAGGTCGCCAGGGACGAACGCTCTGGGCCGCAGTCGCCGCCCGTGGTAGTTGCGTAAGTCTTGCTGATACACGGCTGTGCGGGTAAGGGCGATGTCGCGTGCTTCGTCCAGGGTATCCATGTCGTCCTCGAGTGCTTCTTCTGCGTCGGACTCGTCATAAGCCACCACTCGGGGCGCGTCGAACTTGATGTCGCAGGCATGATTGCTTCTGCGCCGTAGACCATGAAGAATGGCGTGTACTGAGTGGATCTGTTTGGCGTAGTGCGCAGACTCCACAGCACAGATGGCAGCTCTTCAACCCAGGCGCCTGCAGCGCGCCTCAATGGTACTCGCAGGCGCTTCTTGATGCCCTTGCAGACTAAGCCATTGGCCTTTTCGACCTGTCCGTTGGACTGCGGGTGCGAGACAGATGCGTAGTTGAGCTTGATGCCTTGCTCGGAGCAGAAGTCCTTGAACTCTTCGGCTGTGAAGTTCGTGCCGTTGTCGGTGATGATGCTGTGCGGCACTCCAAACCTGAAGATGATCGACCTGATGAAGTTAACTGCCGAGGAGGCAGTCGAACTTGTAATAGGTACACTTCGATCCACTTCGTGAACTTGTCGACTGCCACCAAGAGATGCGTGTGTCCTCCCGGCGAGGACTTCTTGAGTGGACCCACCATGTCGAGCCCCCATTGAGCGAAGGGCCAGGCGAGTGGAATGGTCTTTAGTGCTGATGCTGGTGCGTGCGGCTTGTTGGCGAATCCTGGCAGCCGAGACATTTCCTCACGAGTTCTTCTGCGTCTTGCATTGCGGTGGGCCAGTAAAACCCGGCTCGTAAGGCTTTGGCCACTAAGGCTCGACTGCTGGCGTGGTGCCCGCAGATGCCAGCGTGGATCTCGAGTAAGATGGCTTGACCGTCGACTGGGTCGATGCACCTTTGGAGGACTCCCGAGATGCTTCGCTTGTAGAGCTCCCCGTTGATGACGGTGAAGCCCTTGGAGCGGCGGATGACGCGCTTGGCTTCGACTGGGTTTGTTGGCACCCTCTGCTGCAGTATGTAAGCCAGGTATGGGCTCGTCCATGTGGGCTCGATCAGCATCACCTCCATAGGCTCCTTCTCCGTGCTGGGCGGGTCGGCGGTGCTCGTTGTCGATGTAGAGGACCCGGCGCGGGCCGGAGCTTGAGAGCGTTGCGTGATGCACTCGAGGAAGACTCCGGGTGGCACCGGCGCTTTGTTTGAGCCCAGGTTGGCGAGGGTGTCGGCTTCCTCGTTGCTCTCGCGGCCGATGTGCCGCAGCTCGCAGCCGTCGAAGGTGCCTTCCAGCTGGTTGTACAGGTCCCTGTAGGCGATCATGTTGTCGGCGATGGCGTCACATTGCTTCATGGTTTGTTGCACGACGAGGTAGGAGTCTCCGTAGATCATGAGGTGAGTGGCGCCGCAGTTCTTGGCCATCCGCATGCCGTGGATCAGGGCCTCGTACTCTGCCTCGTTGTTGGAGGGCGTTGGAAGTTCATCTGCAGCACGTACCTCAGCTTGTCGCCTTTGGGTGAGATGAGGACGACTCCCGCCCCTGCTGATCTGAACTTTTTGGAGCCGTCGAAGTACATTGTCCATGCGTTGGACAGGTCGGGTACGTCTGGTAGCTGGGCCTCTATCCACTCGGTGGTGAACTCTGGAAGCACCTGGGCCTTGATTGACTTCGGGTGCGCGTACTTCAGCCCCCAGGGCCCTAGCTCAACAACCCACTTGGCGACTCGTCCTGTCGCGGCTTGGTTGGTGAGGATGTCGGAGAGCCCGGAGGAGCTTACTACCGTGATGGAGTGCTCGGAGAAGTAGTGGACGACCTTCCTTGATGTCATGAAGACTCCGTACGCTAGCTTCTGGTAGTGCGGGTACCGCTGCTTGGACAAGGTTAGCACCTCACTGAGGTAGTAACGGGCCGCTGAACAGGGTGACTGTGTCCTTCTTCTTCTCGTTCGACTACGAGTACCGTGCTGACCACCCTGTTTGTGGCTGACACGTAGAGGTATAGCGGCTCGTTCTCAGTGGCGCCACCAGTACTGGGGAAGTCGTGAGGGTTTTCTTGAGTTGGTCGAACGCGTCTTGCGCTTCTTCTGTCCACTCGAACTTGTCTGTCTTTTTCATCAGTTGGTAGAAAGGCAGGGCCTTTTCTCCCAACTACTAATGAACCGGCTGAGAGCTGCGACTCGGCCGGCTAGGCGTTGCACCTCATGAAGCTTGGTCGGTGCTGGCATTGCGAGTATGTTTTGCACCTTCTCGGGTTGGCTTCGATTCCTCTTGCAGAGACGAGGTACCCGAGCAGTTCTCCGGCTGGCACGCCGAAGACACACTTGTCCGGGTTCAGCTTGATCTGATACTCGTTGAGGGCGGCGAAGACCTTGCGGAGGTCGGCGATGAGAGTGTCCTCCGTTCGAGTGGTGACGACTATGTCGTCGACGTAGACTTGGACGATCTCTCCGATTAGCCCCTTTAGGCAGGCTTGCATTGTGCGCTGGTACGTGGCTCCAGCGTTCTTCAACCCGAAGGGCATCGTCTGGTAGCAGAAGACGCCATGAGGTGTGATGAATGCAGTCTTCTCTTCATCGTCGACGTTCATCCTGATCTGCTGGTACCCTGAGTAGGCGTCCAGGAAGGATAGGCGTGCGCAACCTGCAGTCGAGTCGATGATCTGGTATATCCGCGGAAGCGGGAAGTGGTCCTTGGGGCAGCATTTGTTGAGGGCGGTGAAGTCGACGCACATGCGGAGTTTCTTCGTCTTCTTCTTCTCCACCAGGACCGGGTTCGCTACCCAGTCCGAGTCCTTGATCTCTCGGATGAATTTGGCATGGAGCAGTCGATCGATCTCCTTGCTTATTTCATCTCGTTTGGGTCCTGAAAAACGTCGCATGGTCTGCTTGACGGGTCTGGCATCCTTGTGGACGCGTAAATAGTGCTCGGCGAGGTTCCTGGGTATGCCTGGCATGTCAGAAGGTTGCCAGGCGAAGATCTCCCAGTTCTCACGTAGAAACTCGACGAGCGCGCTTTCCTATGCGATAGACAGACTCGACGACACTTTGACTGTCTTGTTTGCGTCCGTCGGGTGGACCTGATGAGTTGTTGTGTCGTCAGTCGTGTTGAAGGCGGCGTCCTTGGCTGGCTTCTTGCGTGGCGGGAAGATGGTCTTGTCGTTGTCGACTGCCATCGCCTCGAAGTGCTCTTCCATTCCGAAGAACTCGGAGATCTTGCTGAACTCGCGGTCGCAGCTGTTGGAGCGGTCGAAGTCGCCGTGCACCGTGATGACGCCCTTGGGTCCAGGCATCTTGAGCATGAGGTAGGCGTAGTGAGGTACCGCCATGAATCTGGCAAAGGTTGGGCGCCCGAGTATCGCGTGGTACTGCCGTCAACATAGCCATCGCTCGCAACTCAGCCTCTGCACTGGAGCGGGAAATTGCCGTCTGTTTCTTCGTCTTCCAAGCAATGAGAGATCCTCCAAGAAAAACACAATAGGCAGACAGTGAGCGGCGATCAGAAGGATCACTGGCCCACGTAGCATCAGAGTAGGCCTGGAGCTGGAGAGAGCTGGAGCGAGGAAAGAAAAGGCGGCGAGAGATCGTGCCACGAAGATATCGTAGAACACGGAGAAGGTGACTATAGTGGACAGAACTGGGAGCAGAGACGAACTGACTCAGAATGTGAACAGGATATGATATGTCTAGACGAGTGACAGCCAGATAGACAAGACTCCCAACAAGATGGCGATAGCGTGTCGGGTCGGTGAGGGGATCACCATCGGTAGCACGAAGCTGAACATTGAGCTCCATAGGAGTCTCAGCAGTGCACTCATCACCAAGAGCGGCGCGAGCAAGAAGATCCTGAATATATTTTTCTTGGGAGATGTAGAAACCATCAGAAGTCGAAGAAACCTCAATCCCAAGAAAATAGCGAAGAGGACCAAGATCTGACATCAGGAACTGCTCACGAAGGCGGGCCTTAACAAAGGCAATATACTCCGAGTCATCACCAGTAATGATCATGTCATCAACATATAAAAGGAGGAGCGTCCGACCACGAGGTGAGGTGTGGACAAACAGCGCGGGGTCATGGTCGCTAGGCACGAAACTAGCGGCAGTCACCACAGAAGCGAAACGCTCAAACCAGGCGCGAGGGGCTTGTTTAAGGCCATAGAGGGAGCGCCGAAGACGACAAACCATACCATCAGGAACAGAGTACCCCGGTGGTGGCTGCATATAAACCTCCTCACGCAACTCCCCATTGAGAAAGGCGTTCTGAACATCAAACTGAGACACAGACCAATTACGAATAGAAGCCACTGCGAGAAGAGTGCGGACAGTGGTCATGTGGGCTACGGGAGCGAACGTCTCATCATAATCGCGTCCCTGCTCCTGCTGAAAGCCACGAGCCACAAGACGAGCTTTGTAACGCTCAAGAGAACCATCGGAGCGAGTCTTGATCTTATAGACCCACTTGCATGTGATGGGACGAACACCGGGAGGAGGGGAAACAAGATCCCACGTGCCAGTGCGCTCAAGGGCAGCAATCTCCTCAGCCATCGCAAGCTGCCATTCAGACTGAGCCATGGCATCACGGTAGGAAGTGGGCTCAGCAACAGCAGAAAGACCGTACTGGGAATCAGAATAGCGATCAGGAGACCGTAATGAGATCCGAGAACGAAGGTTATGAACCGGTGTACACGGGGAAGGTGGCGCTCCGGAAGTAGAGGGCATGCCAGAGGGATCATCCTCAACACGAGGCCGACGAGTGTAGTGGAGAGGAAAGGGAGAGAGGGTAGGATGCACTGGAGAGGGAGAGGGCGAGGGAGGAGAAGAGGATGGTGTATCGGAACAGTGGGACTCGGCGGAGGTGGAGGTGGAGGAGGAACATGAGGCACGGAGGGAGATATGTCGGGAAGTATAAGGAAGGAGATATCCTCAACCGAAAAGGTCGAGGCAGTAGGACGCGGATAGTACGAACGAGACTCATCAAAAGTCACATCACGGGAAATACGTAGCCGACGACTAACAGGATCCCAACATCGATAGCCCTTGTGCTCATCACTGTAGACAAGAAAAACACACTCCACCGACTGAGCGGTCAATTTGGTGCGTTCGCGGGGAGCAAGGAGAACATAGCACACGCACCCAAACATGCGAAGAGCGGAGTAGTCAGGAGAACGACCAGAGAGACGCTCCATAGGAATACCACCCTGCAAAGCAGCCGAAGGCTGGATATTGATGAGATAGGTGGATGCGGAGACAGCCTCAGCCCAAAAGTGGGGTGGAAGAGAGGCGGCGATCATCATCGCACGAGCCGTCTCAAGGAGGTGGCGATGCTTGGGCTCAGCAACGCCATTCTGAGCGTGAGCACCAGGGCAAGAGAACTGGGCAAGAGTACCCTGTTTGGCAAGAAAACCACGCAACATCTGGGAGATATACTCACCAGCCGAGTCAGCACGAAAGACACGAATGGGCGTGGAAAACTGGGTGTGTACCATGGCAGCAAAACGTTTGTATATAGGGAGAACCTCGCTGCGAGATTTCATAAAATAGAGCCAAGTGTAGCGAGAGAAGTCATCAATAAATAGAACATAGTAGCGATGACCACCTTTCGAATCGAAGGGAGCAGGACCCCATACATCAGAATGAACTAAGTCGAAAGGACGCTGAGAGACTGACTCACTCGTAGGATAAGGTAATTGAGTCTGTTTGCCAAGTCTACAACCATTACAATGTAAAGATACATCGCCAGAGACAGACCCTAAGACACCTTGATGCACTAGCGAGGACAAGCGAGAGCCACATATATGACCAAGGCGATGATGCCACTGTTGAAAGGACGCAGAGGAGGGGGCAGGAAGAGCATGTGAGCTGGCGGGTGTGGTGGCAGCAGAAGGAACACAAAGCCAGTCAACCTCCCAAAGGCCCTGAGCCTCACGGCGCTGAGGGCCAGCTCCAACTAGAACCTGGGTGCGACGATACTGAACAGAGCAAGAGTCGGTATCAAGAATAACACGACAGCTAGAATCAGAAAGTTGAGCAGCGGAAAAGAGATTCATGGTAAGACGGGGAACATGAGAAACACTAGGAACAGAGAAGGACGGAGTAGAGAGAGTGCCACGACTAGCAACAGGAAGAGGTGTGCCATCGGCAGTGAGAATATTGAGAGGAGAATCAAGAGGTCGAAGGGAGGACAGAGCAGAAGAATCAGAAGACATGTGAAAGGAAGCTCCAGAATCTAGAACCCACGGAGATGTACCTGACTGTGTAGGCGGTGGTGGCGAAGTAGTCAGCGAGGCAGCGGTGCCAGTCGAGGAAGAACCAGACGAAGCCAGCATATGCTTGAGCTGGGCAATGTCCTGGGCAGTGAAGGACTGTGCAGACGAAGGCGCTGGAGCCGTAGTAGAGGATCGACCCATGTCGCGCTGCTTCTTGAAACAATTTGACTCTGGGTGACCCGGCTTCTTGCAATAATCGCAGAACGGGCGAGACCTCCCCCCCCCCCTGCAGAGGGCCGCCCGCCCACCCCCGTGTTAGAGTGAGTAGCAGCGGTGGAGCAGACGACATCGGAGCACGGGCAGCAAGCACAGTGGGAACCACAAGCAGACCAGCAGACCGGAGGCGAGTCTCCTCAGCACGAAGCTCTGCAAGTACCTCTGGGATGGGAACACGTCGACCACGGGCAAGCAAGTGAGCACGCCGAGCCTCAAACTCAGGACGGAGGCGAGACAGGAACTCATGGACACGCTGAAACTCCAAATCTGACCTGACTGTCTGACAGCAGCGACAAGTACCACAAACAACGGTCCTCAGAGAGTCAAGCTGACGCCAGACGGCAGAGCACTGTGAGTAGAACTCATCAACAGTAGAGTCTCCTTGCTGAAGATCATGCTCCTGACGGACCACAGATAGGTAGAGAGCATCACCAGAGGGCTGATAGCGCTGACAAAGATAAGTCCACATAGCAGGAGCAGTGCCTAATCCCATGAACTCAGTAGCAAACTGAGGCAGAACACTAGCAGTGAGAACAGCAGCAGCACGGGCATCATCATTGCACCACTGAGTGTAAACAGACAGATCATCCCGGTAAATAGAAAGGGACTCAGAATAATCCGATACCTGCTGGTCGTAGGCTTCAACTGCACGATCATCAGCATCCTTGGCAGCATCCCGATCAGCCTGAGAAGCATCAGCAGCAAGAACAGGTGGCACCGGTGGAGTAGGCGCCACAGGAGCAACGGGGCATGGCGGACAAGAGACCTCGCCAGAGAGAACGCCCCACAACAGGAGGCCGCGCATGTGGATACGCATAAAGCCCACAAACTCGGCGTAGTTGGTGCCATCAAATATCACAGAGCACCGAGGAACAACAACATAGCCCGATGAAGACATCGCGGGCTCTCTGCTGATTTTTTTTTTTTGAAGTCAACGATGAGAGAGAATGTGGATCTCAGCCACAGCCACAGCCCAGCTCGAGGTCGGGAGGAGCTAGCAAGCGTGGCCACGGACGGAAGCCACAGCGAGCAGCATGTGGCCACGGGATGAGCGGCCGGGACGGCGACGACCGGCCACGGGAGGGGCGGCCGGGACAGCGACGACCGGACACGGGAGGGGCCGCTGCGGCGGCCGGTCGGGCAGAGCAGACAGTGGCCGACGATGGGCGACGAGCAACGCGGCAGACGGCCGACGACGGGCGATGACGGCGACGGCCGCAACGGGCGTCCACAGCAGGTCAGCGACGGCAGGCGGCGGCCGGCGACGAGCCGGAGCGTGTCGTGGACGAGCCGGACCGCGACGAGGCGGCAGGCCGCAGCAGGGCGGCGCCTGGCGACCGCGACCTGAATGGAGCTCCTGCGCCACGGGCCGGAGCAAGGCGGCGGCCGGCGACGAGCCGGAGGAAGGCGGCGACCTGGAGGACGAGCACCTCGACCTGAAGGCGGCGACCGCGACCTGGAAGACGACGACGAGGCCACGAGCCACAGCAAGGCGCCGGCGGCAGGCCTAGAGACGGCGGCGGCACGAGCAGTCCCGAGGGCGGCAGTGCAGCAGGCCGGAGCAACGGCGACGGAGGACGCGCGGAGTTGCAACGCGCAGGGGAAGGAGAGCTAAACCGAAGCTTCTGATACCATGTTACAGTGTGAGCAACTACTGTACACTTGGGGCACAAAGCCACTATATATACACATCTAACACTCTGCACGAAGAAGCTCTTCAAACCTTCAGTCGGCCTCTGTTTTAAACTGAACGTGTTGTCCAGACAAGTGCACTTGCACGGAAAATATTCAGTTGGGTCGAGGAGCATCAGGGGTATCAGGATTTGACTTGACAATCAAAACCTCTTTCTGCGCTTCAAGAGTTAATGTCCGTCATTTATCCATATGAACCTACCGTCACTCTTCTCTTTCATTCCCTCAGCTGCAAGAGAGTTGACTTTCCAATTGTGGATAGTTTGCCACACTTGGTCTTTGTACACAATTTTTACATAATTCCGTGTGTTGAGATGTCTACCTGGCTCACCAACCATCCAAGCTTGCACTGATGCTTGAAGTTGACGGCAAGGCTCAATGAAACCCATTGTTGTTATGCCTAAGCCAAATGCCACTCTACGGAAGTTCTGTGCAGGAGTTCCAAGGGCAGAGAAAGCATAATAGGCATTATCAAAACGACGTGTATCCATCTGCAGTGGTTTTGAACGTGTTCCTAACCCACGCAAGTCTCTGTACCTCTCTGATATCCCAAGGAAAACAGAGTTCGCAATGATACTTCTTGATTTCCCAATACTCCCCACCTGGTGAAGAACCTCAGCCGTACTCAATACTCCCATGTAGTAGAGGTCCCTCAGCTGAAAGCAGACTCTGGCAGTATCAGCATCATTCAACACAAAAGCAATTGAAGCAAATTCTTGTGAGTAAGGGAGCTTAGGCCTCTCGTATGCCTTCCCAATAAAGCACGTGCATCTCTGTGATATTTTCTTTATAATGGTCTAGAAATGCTTCTGAAGCACGCGGGCAGGCAATGGATGAGACAGGTTGATAGTAACCAGAGGCACTTGAACTTGGGCAGGTGCAGGACCGCCTGCCATTCTATCAGACTGTACACTAAAAGTTGAGCTACCATTTCACTAGATGTGTTAATTCAAATACTAAAATTATAATCCTATAAATTGGCAGAAACATTTTTTTTAGAAAAGGGCGCGCCCAGCCTCTGGCGTCAAAGTGATGCATACGGCTTGCTTTATTATTTATTCAAAAGTGTCTTAATCATTCTATTACAATCATTCATCGCAAAGGGTCGAAACATGTATCAACCAACGAAAAAGTCTAAAGCAGGTAAAATTATTCATAGCTCTATTCTCTTCTCAAAACGCCAGCCCGCATGGTTGTAGAAGTCCTTGACGACAGACTCCAACCGGATACATCCTGACTCCATAGCATGGCGTTGCTCCACTGGTTGGAGATAAGACCATGATCGAATCCAGTGAGTGATCAACGAAATAACCTGCAAGAAAGATTGTTTTTTTGGCTTGTTAAAAACAAAATCGTTACGTACATTCCACATTGCCCACAAAACTGCACAAACACCCACTCGTATTGTTTTGAGCTCTGTCTTGTCAATGCCCTTTAACCAATTACCGAACAAATGTGTAATGTTTTTTTGGTGGAGTAATATTAAAAGATATATGCACAATACGCCATACAATTTTAGCAAGAGGGCAGTCGAAAAAAAGATGTTGTATTGTTTCTTCAGTGTCACAAAAGGGACATCACTTGTTGCCATTCCAGTTACGTTTCACAAGATTATCCTTAGTTAAAATCACCTTTCGATAAAGAAACCACATAAAAATCTTGATCTTTAGTAGCACTTTGATTTGCCATATATACTTTTTAAGAAACTTGGTGTGGCCATTTAAATAGTCCAAATACATCGATTTAACAAAAAAAAACGAGCTGGTCAGGCGCCAAACGAACCTATCCGGTTCAGTTGACAAATTGATGTCCATCAAACGGTTGACAAGATGTAACCATTGCTCCCACTTGTTTGCTGTCAGGGCCCTTCTAAAAGTGATATTCAAAGGCTGGGTTAACACTTGAGCTACCGAAACTTGTTTTTGGTTAGCTATATTATACAGCAAAGGGTATTGTTGCGCTGGGGACGAACCACATAACCATGCATTCTCCCAAAACCTTGTGTTCCTGCCATTGCCAATCACAAAAGACCCTCTATTAAAGAAATCATCCTTTACTTTCATCAATCCTTTCCAAAAAGGAGAATCAAAAGGTTTCACCGTTACTTGAGATAATGTCTTAGAATGGAGGTATTTATTTGTTAACAATTCTTAGAATGGAGGTATTTATTTGTTAACAATTCCTGCCACACTCCCTGTTCATTCATCAGTTCAAATAACCATTTACTTAGCAAATATTTATTTTTGAGCTCCACCCCGATCTCTAGGTCTACATATGACAGTCGTAGGGAAACCCTACCGCTGGCGAACATATTTAGCCTACCGTTGGCGAAGTCAGGTTCACCAGCACTGGCCAGTGGTAGTTGCTACCGCTGGCCGTCCTCGTGTCGCCAGTGGTACACGGAGATACCGCTGGCGAACACGGTTTCCGATCGCCAGCGGTAATTGCTACCGCTGGCGAATCTGGAGCCACCAGCAGTAGGCAATGCTACCGCTGGTGTACATTGACAATTGTTCGCCACTAGTTACTAGTGGCGGATGGAATATGTTCGCCAGTAGTATGATTTTAGAAATTAAAAAAATATCAAAACCATATTTAATTGATCTATTTATCTAATGCACGCATACATGTCATTATCCAGTAACTCAAATACACTAGTACATCAATTAATAATACATGTCATTATTCAATAGTGTGTACATCATAAACAGCAACCATCCATCATCAGCTGAACTAAGACAAAAGGGAGGGAACTACAAAAGCTAAAACTACCAACATAAACAGCAACCATCCATCATCAGCCGGAGACACTAGCGAAGAGCAGCAACGTTCAGGGCACCACCACCATGGACTCCCTCCTCCTCCTATTGCTCCAGCTGCTTGCTGGGACGAATCACTAGTTGTTCTGCACAAGGAAATAACCAGACGGGCATGTTTGCAGTACCACAGCATCACCAGTACCAGTACCACCAGTACCACAGCAGCGGCAGCGCATAGTCGAAACCGAGCCTACCAGTTTGCAGCCATCCTAGGAGCAGCAGCATGACCATCATATAAAAAAGGCTCAGAAAATTAACTGCAAGAAAAAAGAAACATGATATGTGAATGAGTTTGAGTGCAACAGCACTCTGAGGTGTTGCCACACATAAGAAAGATAGCTAGTGTTACAGCAGTAGCAAATTAACCATGCTAGCATGGTCCTTGGTATGCCATCACAAAATTCGAGTCATATATGTCTATTCTCATTTGTTGTAAAACAAACAATAAGAGACCAAAAGCATTAATTCTAGTGATCAGAGTGTGCTTTACAAACCAATATTAGTGAAATAAAAAAGATTATGACTAGCAGCTGGCATGGCTTAAGCTAGTTGAAGGGACATCTTTTTAGGTAAAGCAACTAAAAAAAATTAAACTAGCACCCTTACTACTAAGATAGCCATATCATCACTTGATATATGTAGGTGGGCATAATTTGAAGGTGCTTTGTTTCAAGAACATGTTGGTGTTGTGGACTTGAGAGATTGGTACAAGAAGGTAAATGGGGAGGGAGCTTACCTGACCCTCATCCGCATTATCCTCCTCCCGCTCCTCCTGCTGCTGCTCTTGTTCCTGCACATACTTCATAAATAACAAAAAGAAAACGGGTTACTTTATATCCACATCAACCTATTAGAGTTCGACATCGGATAGGTTAGCTACTCTCTCGCTCCTGCATGTATAAAGCTAGACCATCGTGTACTCTGTAATCAGATCGTGAGAGGTGCCATACGCAGCTCTAGCGATCAACTCACGATTCTCAGCATATTGTGTATTCGTTGTGCGATCATTTGGTCCGTGCGTGCATAGCTAGCTAGCACATCAATCCATGTAGGTGGCGTATTGCCGGAGTTGAAGCTGCGCTATGTCCGTATACCGTCAAGAAGTACTCGACGACGCAAATGCAAACTAAAGCATGCTAAGAATAATAAAACAGGATGGTTAGTGCATCATGATGTCATCCAATGATTAGTGGCGCTATTGTTATTTAAGCCATGTGAAAGGGTACAATGATGGATCAGTTGGCTAGCTATATTCACAGCCAAAACAAAAGCAAGATGAGAAATTACAACAGTCAAATAACCTCATAATATTATGATCGATGTACTACTAGGACCAATTTGTTCCTCAAACTAAATGCATTAAGGATTTGCTCCCCTACATATAGCAAGTACATTACTGAGCAAGATATTTACTTTTGGGGCTTCGGATGTGAGTAGGATTATTGCCAACTAACTAAAGTTGCATCTACTCAAGGTCACACACTGAACAATTACATAGACATAGATGACCACAAGGAGGTGCATTGGGAGGGAGGTCACTTGAGCTTCCTCCTCCTCATGCTGCTGCTGCAGCTGCATCACCTGGCCTTCCTCCTCCTGCTCCTCAAAGAGGGCTTCCGGCACCACCTGGTAACAAGCGTATTAATGTTTTGCTCCTCCCCTACATCCAGCAAGTACAATTGAATGGCACATGCCCCTGCATATTTGAAATGGCATGTGCTAACAAATACAGCGGCATAGATTGTGCATTGGGAGGGAGGTCACCTGAGGTTCTTCCTCCTCCTCCTCATGCTGCGGCAGTTGCATCACCTGAGTAGCTTCTTCCTCCTGTTGCTGCGGCAGCTGCATCACCTGAGGAGGTTCCTCCTCCTGCTGCTCCTGCTGCTGCAGCTGCAGCCTCTCCTCTTCCTCCTGCTTCTCGAAGAGCTTCTCCTGCACGACGTGGTAGCAGTCCTCCAGGAGCGGCCAGCCTGTCTTCCCATACATGTCCTGATGTCCTCCTGAGCACGCACACGAGGCCAAATTAGGAGAGTGACTCCACAATAGTTAATTACTACTAGACGTTCTGAACCACAATAATTAAGTACAAGAATTAGCACAAACCCCCAACTCGGCTCCCATCAGACCAAAAGGCTCAGTCGTTTAGCAGAATCAGGCCCATGCCATGAGAGTGACACCACAACACGACGAACAATCACAAGAATTAGCAGAATCGGGATCTGGCGGACGCAGATCTCAGGGATGGAGGGAGGGTGACGGCGAGGCGCTCGACGCCGGGGCCGGGGCGGGACAGCTTGACGCTCTTGTGCGCCACCACGAACGGCCCGTCCCCCACCGCTGCCGCGCCGACGGCGAGGAGGACGGCGGCCGCCAGCTCCTGCTCCTCTGCAGATCCGGAGCAAGGGCTTGTGGGATTGGGCGGTTCCCCGCCATGCAATAGGGAGGGTGGGAGGAGGTGTTGTCGGCGCGGTGGTCTGCAGCGCGAGAAATAGCCTAGTCGGCCGGAATCGACCGGCGACGGCAGTGGCAGCAGGAGAGAGAAAGGGGATCGAGAGGGGAAAGGACGCGAGCGAGGCGTGTGCGTGCGGGAGGAGGCGACAGCATGCGCGCGGGAGGAGGCGACGGCAGGAGAGAGAAAAAAGAAAGAAAAACGGGGGGGACGCGACATAAATAAAATTACCGCCGCTGGCGAACACGCTTCTTCGCCAGGGGTATTACCTCCTAGCGCTGGCGAACGTGTGTTTCTGTTCGCCAGAGCGTACATTTTAGCGCTGGCGGACGCGCTCTGTTCGCCAGGGCTAGCGCTTACATCCCTGGCGAACACATAAATTTGGTGGCCAGCGGTAGTTTGCTTTGCTCCTCCCCACCCGCCTGCACGTACCGCTGGCTATCGCAGTTCCTTGGTCGCCAGCGGTAGTTGAGGTAGTGCTGGCGAACGCTGTTTCAGCTTTGCCAGCGGTGGTATCACTGGCGGACACCTATCTGGGTTCGCCAGGCGGCTGTAGGGGTTTTCCTACTAGTGTGATATTTCATCTAGCGAGACGATATTTCTTCTTGTGACCATCGCTCTGCCAAAAGAATCTTGATCTATAAAAATCTAATCTCTTCCGTACTCCCTTTGGAATCTCAAGAAAAGATAGCATGAACATTGGTAAACTAGTGAGAACCGAGTTTATTAGAATCAATCTATCTCCATACGATAAATGTCCTAAATGGACTTCTGCTACCAATAAGCCCTGGTTAGAATGCAAGATTTTCCCTTGTCCTAAATGGACTTCTGCTATTTCCCACGAAGGACTGCAAAATTCTCAGCTTCCAAACAACAAATACCAGCTAAATGTTTATTTTCTTAGACCAACCAGGGCTCCTGCATTTTCATTAAGAGGAAAAATATTTACAGAGGAGGACCATGTTTTTATCTAAGGGGAAACATTCCGAGAAAACCCCCAACACCTAATTTTAGAGCTTCAAACTCCATTGGAGATTCTTCTCATCATCCTAACTTGAAAAGAAGGTGGGTAACCAATGTAACTAGAAGTGAAATTCCCTTTTTGCTCATCATCCCAATTTCTCCCAGAACTCTGTGTATTGTTTTCCAAAGATTGTCGCTTTCCAAATATTGCCTTCAGACAAGAGTTGCATCTCGTGATTTACCATTGTTTTTTTAAATCTCATGTCCCTAGCCATTCATGATTACTTGGAATAAAACGTCCGACAATGAGATTACCATTCTCCATTCTCAAAGTCAAAATCAAACGTTGTTGATAACTTGCATGCTTGGAATAAGAGCGTACCATTATAGTTCTTTCTTGCTAAGAGTAAGAAGTGCCGCAACTAGAGTTTCATTCTCATTGACTAGACAAATGATTCTTGGCTACTTGCTCGAAATCGACGGTATGACAAGGAGAGTCACATTCCCATCATGTCCAACCATTTTCGTTTACTTGTGTCACGCATAACCTATCGCAAGCATTCTTGAGGAGAGTCCCATTCCCATCATGCCCAACCATTCTCGATTACTTGTGTCACTCATAACCTATCCCAAGAATTCTTGAAGAGAGTCCCATTCCCATCATGCCCAACCATTCTCGATTACTTGTGTCACTCGTAACCTATCCCAAGGTTATTTTTAATTGTGTTTTATCGTCATAACCTATCCCAACCATTCTTGTACTTTCTTGAAATAAAATCCAACAATGAGGATTCCATTCTCACACACTGTCAAACTTTGTTTAAAAAGTCTTCATAAAAATTGAGTTAATTGCTAAATATATTACAACCTTCACATCAATAAAAAGCAAATAAATTAACAAAAAGATTATCAAAATATGAATCCAAGAAAAAATAATATCAAGGGGTTGGATTTACAAACCTTAGCTCAAGTTCTGCTGATCGCGGTAATGTAAACTAAGATTGATTAGAGAACCTGAAGATATGACATACAAGGATTGTGTGAGAACTCTGAGGAATTACAACAATATACTATCTACTCTTACGAAGAAAAAAGAGAAGAGGACTGGTTAGAGCCAAAATTTTGGTGGTACATGTTTTTCTACAACTGACAGGTGGGACCAGCGTAATTGTTGAATAATTTTGCCATGTAGGCTAGCTAATTAGTGCCACGTGGTGGTCAAATTAGTAAATCTTATGTCAGGCAAGCAAAATACGTATGCATAATTGTACCAGTGACCATACTTAGCCACTTGAACAAATTTAGTGACCGTATTTTGGGTATTCTAAATGTCAATGACCAAAGTGAGACCACACCTCAAGTTTAGTTACCGTAGACTACATTTTCTTTTATTATAATGTCTGCTTGCTACTATTAATGGAAAATATGCACTTGTATCCACAATCCATTTTCTCTTTCAAAAAGTAAAATAGGAACACATGGCCAGCACAGAACAATAATCATGGTTCCAAAAAGCGCTAAAAAGCGTACGCTTATGCGCGCATAAGCGCGAAGCGTTGGGTCAGCGCCTCGCTTAAAGCGTTAAAAAGCGTTAAAAACGTACGCTTAAGCACGCTTAAATCGCATAAAGCGCTAGTTGGAAGCCCAGCGCACTGCATACGCTTAACGCTTTCCTGAACCATGACAATAATTAAGATTAAAAGCCATATACTGAGCTAATTAGAATCTCCATACATCAACTTAACTTATGCACTATACCAGCTTGTTTTAGGATAGCAACTATCACCAACATAGCAATGCGACGCCTAAGAAACTCAATAGAGTAGTAAAACAACCTACTACAGCAATCACTTGTCCAATGCCAGCTTCGCAGTGCAAGAAGAAGTAAAATGTAATTGAGGAGTTCAGAAACATAGCACAAAGAATATCCCGGACTAGGAAGATGACCGACATAGACTTTGATTACTTCTGGAGAGATAGAAAAAGACATCAAGGTAAGTGGGAACGCCAATGACAGGAAATATAATATGTAGTGCAAACAAGTAGGATAGGCAGCAAATGTAAAGTAAATTCAGTTCACAGATAGCAGGGGACCGAATGCTGAATACTACTTATAATGTAGTGGGAACAAGACACAACTGTAAAGTAAATTCAGTTCACGTATAGCAGGGGACTGAATGCTGAATATTATAGGTTCGTGTACTATAATAGCAGCTAGCCTGCCTAAATATTGGTTTAGCCCCTGCTAAGAGGGATAAACAATATAAGCACAACATGAATATCCAATGCACATCCCAATTTGTGTATGAGCTTATGGGGTGGGAAACTTGGAACAATGTTAGCAAAAAACATAAATGGTTCTATCACCATACCATAAAGTACACGTTGTTCATTAGTAACAACCAACAAGTGTTAAAGCAAAACAAAACAGTTTCAACAAATGGAAGGTAAACATGATTAAATATACAACTCAGGGATGCAAAATAACTGTTCTAGTTATGACATGTATCATCTGCATTGTCTGAATCTTGGCAGTAGTTTTGGATCAAAAAGGCGTTTTTTGGTTAGTCATTGGGTTCAAATAATATGTTCCCTTTTCTTAGGGAGGGAGCTCCCTGAATAGGTGGACTCCTGTATACTGTTTTTCCCGGGTTAGGAGTTAATATAGGAATGCCTTAACAAGGATTAATATTTAATCCACACTAACAAAAGAATTAGAACTGCACCTTCATGATCATCAGTCACGATGGCGATGGTTGTTCTGTAGACTACCCTGCCCCAGCTCCACCTCCACGGCTCCACCAAGACTAAACCGACCGTTGCAACATCATCAGATGCAATTGGATCACATAGTGAACCCTGGAGCTTGAAATTTTCAGTAGATAATTTTATAATTATGTAACTGCACTACTGCAGAGACTCTTAACTGGAATGTCCATCCAACAACAGTGACGCGACAAGCCACATATCACAGCTACAGCATACCAAACTGATAGAACACTGGTAAGTTTCAGATCTATGGAGATTTCAGTGTATTCCACAATCTATAGATCACCGTGTGATATTTTCCTATATTTGTTTGTGAAGAGTGAAGAATAAGGCAGGGCATCAGATACATAAATCACTCAAGTGTTAATAGTTGGAAAATTCAGGGTTACCAGGACTTTACTGTGATCAGATAACAACAAATTACCGAACAACTGAGCAAAAATGGTGACAGGGGGTAGTAAAAATAGAACACTCACGTCTATACTATAGGCTTAGTAGACGCCTCAAACGTTTCCATGCACCTCTCCTCAATTTGGCATAGCTCCTCTTCCGTTGGTTTCACCCAATCAGGTTCTCCGAGAAGCGAAAGTATTGGGGCAGTAAAGCAAGCTTCATCATATTCTTCATGCCACACTTGGTTTTCTTGAGCTGTTACTTTCTTCATATCTTTAACAACCTTCTTCATTTCCTTACGCAGGGTGTCATATTTCTTTTTCTCGTCTCTTCTCCTCTTCAGGTCCTCTAGCTGGACCATTGATTCCTCATGCTCGGACATCATCTCCACTGTCTTTTGGTTATTATTTTTCTCCTGAATTTTCTTTTTATCTTGCTCATCTAGCTCATACAACTGGTAAAGCTTCTTGATCAGATTCTCAACAGGGACAGTAATATCTATGAAATCAAGATCAGCCCTAGCGTACAATGGCTCCTCCGTAAACTTGTTTGAGACATAGAACTCTCGCTCGGTGAAGGTCGAGACACGGTGACTGACATTGAGTGCAACAGAAAGAGAACATCACCAAGCTTGACACCCAGACCCCTTATGTAAGACATAATAGAAATCCCCATGCCGTCGGGCAGCCTCTTGATAACTGCAACCTCCCTGAGAGGCACAGAGGAGCCCTCCTTGAAAATGCCTTCTTTGGGATGCGCAAAGCAGACGTGTACCCTGTACGCTAAGGAGGAAACATATCATACTTCTTCTGCCACCATGATACGTGGGCTTTCTTGGCGGCTGCCTTCATCTTGAAGAGAAAGAAGGGGAACTTGGGTGCTGTTCTTCTCTTGTTGCGGGGGCATATCCACCTCTCTAGATCGGTGTCCTTCTTTCGCTTATCGAAGGAAGTCCGGAGCTGCTCGAGCAGGCAAGCATATATCTCCTCCTCCGTCTTTAGCCCTGTGCGGATAGCGACTGTGAGGGTCTCCTCGGCATTAAGACCGCTTCGGACAGCGAGGTAGAGGATCTTCTCCACCTCCTTGGCCTCAAGTCCGCAATGGATGGCGTTGTCGAGGAGCTTCTTCACTTTCTCGGCATCTAGCCCTCCCTGGACTGCGAGGTAGACGGCTACCTCGGCTTTTAGCCCGCACTTAACAGCGAGGTATTCAGCCTTCTCCGTTTCCATTGCAGTTAGCCCGCTCAGATAGGCGGCGAAGAGGGCGTTCTCCCCCTCCTCGGTCTTGAGCTCGGTCCGGACAGCTCCCTCGGCCGGCGGCCTATCGCCGCCGGTGTATGCAGTCATGTCGAAGTAACTAGCCTCCTTACCTCTGCCCCGAATTTCGCCGCCGACGAGATCAAGATTAGGGTTCTTTGGTTTGGGAGAATCGATTATCACCCCCCAAGTTCGTCTGCCTTTGCTCATATGCCCCTTTCTTGGCCCGCCTCACGTATAAGCCCCCCTGTTGCTATGTATGGTTGACGATGGCCCCCTTTTTATGTTTAGCTGGATAATTAGGAAGCTAACCACGATTCTCACAGTCCTTCACCGGAGCACCGCCCAGCAGCCGCCGGACCACCACCTCCCAGTCGTTCCGCCTCATCTTCTACCAGCAGTCGCAGCCCTAGCTACTCCCCGCGGCTGCTTCTCCCCCTCGCGGATGTGCTTCTCCCCCGTGCTTGACTGGGCTGGAGCTGGATCAGGAGAACGGCGGCGGCCATGGAGGCGCAGCAAGGAGGTGGCTTGGCGTGGGGTCGGAGGAGCCTACTGGCCGGAGTTGTAGAGGACGGTGGTGGAGTCATCTCGACGGCGCTGGGGCGAGCAGACGGAGGTCGTGGTCGGCAGCGCTGGGCCGGGCTGCAGGTAGGCAGCGCAGCCGCACGGGGTTGGGGCTCGTCTCGGCTGCGCTGGGGCTGCAGGGACCGGCCATGGCGCACAGAAGGCAGCACGGCCGCATGGGGGAGAAACAGCCACGGCGCTGGAGGCCTACAGGCTATCTGTTCATCTATTTAGCAACTAATTCGTGATTAGATGGTAAATTAACGCTTAAACACGCAAAAAGGGCCTATGATCAACAAGGCAAATCAACTAGGGGGCTTATAAGTGAGGCCGACCAAGAAAGGGGCTTATGAGCAAAGGCAGACGAACTCGGGGGGTGATAATCGATTCTCCCCTTTGGTTTGGGGAATGTCCTGTGGGATGGACGAATGACCCTTTCCTTCCATTTGTTTGTCGGCCTTCCCAAACTTTATTGTAGTATTGTTGTTGTTGCTCTTGTGATGGGCTCTGGCAGATGGGTGGCAGTCAAAAGGGCTGAATACTGCTTTGGAGCGAAATCCTACTGAACAAATTTTAGTCTGATTTCAAGCAACTCGTAGTTTCCTAAATCCTAAATAAATCAGTACCTTATTTTCAGAAAAAAATGATAAATCACTCCCTTACCCTAAACAAAAGATAAATCACTCCCTAAGCCGGTTTAGGTCCAGTTCTTTTGCTTGCTTATTCCATAAACTGCCCCTCCCCAAGCTTATTCATAGATGTCTGGCTTATTGTTTGAGCCTTCTAAATTAGCTATCTCATGACTAATCTAGAAACCACAAGTAATAATTTGCTCGGCTTATGAGAAAAGGGACAGCTTATGAAAAAAGCAAGCAAAAGAACTTGGCCTCGGTCTGCAGACGTGGCAGATTCTGGTCCATCGTCTCCCTCTTCGGTTGTTACGGGTCCAGTCGCCACTACCTCACCTCCAACGCCACATTGCGTAGACATCTACACCATCGCCCTCGCAACCTTGCCATTGTGTCACCTCTGTCGCCACCACAATGATAGTCTCTGGTCCCTCCACCGGTCTCGTTTGTTCATCGTATGTTCCCCTCTCTATGTTCGCCATTGTCCCCATTGGAGTGAAGGGTTTTAGCAGTGCACCACTTTCTTCACTACATCGGCCAATGCAATGATGTTCTTCATCAGCATATCATGCCTTGCTCCAGCTCTCGCATCTTCTTTTTCTTCCCTATAGCATGCCTTGACTGCAGATTCTCCCTCCTTTCTTCATGTAGTCCATGAAATGTCATATCCAGCGGTGTGCAGCTACATGCACATATTATTTTTTCTAAAACAAGGCTAAATATTTATCTTTTTTCACTAATTAAGGAGTTAAGAGAGTTGAAATGGAGCCCGAGTTCCATGTAACCCTTTTTCAAAACTCAAAATTGTCAAATAATTAGGTTTCAGAAAACACGAAAGATCTCAAATGTAGATAGTGTCGAGATCAACACATGTGCCTTATTTCAACTCCAAATTCGTTTTATTCTGGGCTATACAAAAAAATGTGGCAAATTTTCAAATTTTGAAATATGTACTTTTCCATATCCACCCATTGTTCTTTTTTCCGGCCCACAATACACCGAGTTTCGTGTTGTTATTTTTCATCTTGTAAATGTTATCAACTTCTTACTATCTATACCTGGACCTTTTGAAACTTGAATCCAAGTTTTGAATTTTTTTTAAAACTAGCTTCACGGAGCTTGAGATCCAAAACGCCTCTTTCTTTAGAGAGGTCTTATAAATCACAAATGGTCCATGGGCAGGCTAAAGGGATGTCACAGGACATGATGATGAATCACCGTGATATAGGCACGGGTACTCAAGCAGCGTCGTTCACTGCTTCAAGGAGCAACGCAAGGTCTGCTCGAGGCCACAACTATTTGTATCCTCCCTTCAACCCAAAATATAAGGTGTCATTTAATTTTGTTGGTTAATCGCTGTACAACTTTAACCATAATTTGTATTTATAATATTTCTAGAAAAATAGTATAAAATTATACTAAATGAGAAAATATTGCAAGACAAATACAACAGTTCTCAATCCATGTAACTAGTTATGCATTGTTGGTCAAAGTCAAAACTAAAAATCATCACAAAAACAACGCATTATATTTTGGAACGGAGGGAGTAGTAAATAGCACGTTGGCCGGGTATTAAACTTGAAACCACCTGACTTCGATCAAATTGATGAACTAGCCAATTACGCAAAAATTCATAGAAAAAGCTAGCTATGTATTTTAACAACTATTTTCTCTGTCTCAAATTACAAGACGTTTTGGTATGTTAAAGCAGCCTACTAAACGTCTTATAATTAGATACATGTAGTAGTTCGCTAATTCTTAAAAAGCTACAGCTAAAGCTGAACCGCCTGCAGATAGTGTCGCATTGTACACAATCAGCAATGGACTTCGTTCGATCCCCGAATTACAATTTGATAACTCCTGAACCAATTCCGTTACATGCCTACTACAGCCTTCAGGCGCAGCCGATTTGCACGGGAACTACAACAATTTGCATGTGGAGTGATGTTCCTGAGGCTTAGGCGATTTGCATGTGAAGTGATGTTCCTAGTCTTTGATTTTCAGTTATTAATGTCCTTTCAGATATTTGTTGTTAGCAGGAACTGGTAGGTACTGCCAAAGTGAACAAGAATCGACCTTTAGGAGAAAAAATGTAATGAAACTTGATGAGACAGAGGCATTGATAAAGGGACTTGGAAAGCGAGTTATGTGAGTTAATGAGACGTCAGAGAAATAGTTTTGCAAACCATTTTAGGATTCACTGGTAGAGAAAAGCTTATAGGTAGATGCACTTTCTGTGGCGCACCAATTTTCGTGCGCCACAGAAATATTTTCTGTGGCGCACGTTTTTGGGTGCGCCACAGAATTTTGCAATTCTGTGGCGCACCCAAACCAGGTGCGCCACAAACCGAAAAAAGTCAAAACACTTTTAAAAAATAAAAAAAATCAAAAAATTCAACAATTTTCTTTGTTATACATTTTGTGTCTTTTTTTGAATTTTTTTGGTTTTTTGAATTTTTTTGATTTTGTAGGAAAAAATCGGTTTGAAATAACTTTTTTTCTTTTGGAATTTGGAAATCTGAGAATTGCTGACCAGGTAAACCCGGGTGAAATCGAACTCGGATTTTTCTTTAGTTTTTTATATATATTAAATGCGTTTTTTCGACATCGTATGCAAAAGTTGTGGCCGTTACAAGTTTTTTTCTTTTTTGCATAAAAGGTCAAAATTCATATTTCAAAATTTCTATACCTACGAGACACTCAAACCTAACTACATGTCAAAGATTTTATTTATTGAATTTTTTATAATTTTCTTTTACTTGCTGCAAGTCTAAAAAGGCGATCCAAGGGGAGGTTTTTTGTATTTCCTGAAACTTTTGAATCTCCTTTTAAACTTTAGAAGTTTTTGAAAATTTTGAAATTTAAAAATACACATACCACACATATACACATACAAGACTTAAGAGGGTTCATATGATATACATATCAATAAGAACTTGAGTAGCACAAGGGTAGCTAGGATGGTGAACTAGCGGGAAGGTATCAGTTCAAAAAATTCAAAAAATCTGAAAAAATTCAAATAATTAGGATTTTTCATATTATTTCATTTTTTTTGTTTTTTCTGAATTTTTTTAAACATTTTTACATTTTTTTGCATTTTTTGAATTTTTTGAGAATTCTGTGGCGCACGCGCTTTGAGTGCGCCACAGAAATGTGAGAGTTCTGTGGCGCACCAAGCCCGTGCACCAAGAAAAAAAATTAGTGGCGAGAATTCTGTGGCGCACGGGGGGTGCGCCACAGAATTGTTTTTTGGTGCGCCACTGATAGCCCTTTTCCTACTAGTGATTGATCTATCAATTATCAGCAGCTACTTTTGATTTAAAGTTATAAGTTTAATGTTTCTTCATATGTATAATCCTTATATTCTCGTGAGTTTTTCCTGCTTTTTCTTAGCAATATTTTCCTCAGCATATTTTGATAGAGCTTGTAGAAGAATAATCAATGTTTACGGAGTCTGCCTTAAGAGAGATAGAAGAGGAATTGGACAGCGAAAGAATTGATAGCAATTCATTCTAAACGCCTAGGTTCTTATTTTGTGCTAGTCAGTACTTTTGATGTCTTCTTTGATTTCTCTGCCCCAGGACAAAATGATGATAGATCAACTAATTCTTCAGGTAGAGGAAGATATTTACAAGTTGAAAGCTTAATTTGGTTTAGTACTTTGGTACCTTTTACTATATTTCTTATCTACATAAGAAGAATTTTACTGGTTGTGTATTTTCCTATCTATGTTTTTTTCTGCTTTCGTCTGCCATGATTCTCTCTCATATCTATCATGCACACCTTCACTACGTGTTTTCTATCAACTACTTATTTATGCTAGTTCTGATGAACATGCACTTATTGGTTCTTGGAGAGAACATGTAGGCTTTGGTCTATAACCACTCAAGCAGCTGTTTGCATTGTGTCATTGTCTAATGTTTTGTTTATTTCTGTTGATTTAATAGCATATCGGATCAGTTGCTTTGAGCTGCTATTAACATTGACTTGGTAATCTGACTTTTTTTAAAACAAGACGGTTCGATATTTAGCAAATAGAGAATCGTATACAACTGTGTACCGATATCGTCCCAATAATATCAGCCTAAAATGACTTAATCTAGATTTAGTGACTTCCAGACTCTGTGTGCATGGGATCCTCATATTACATGATACTCCCTCCACTTTTTTAATATCATATGTTTTGGGGATTCCACCAGTTGACCACATACATTGTGAAATGAGTGAACATACACACTAAACATCTAAATATATGCGAATTTAAAAAAACATGTAGATAAATGCGAATCTGGAAAAAAAAAACTAAACTATCTTATTTGGATACGGACTGGTAGTTTGCTTTAAATGTTTAACTAAATCTCAAATACTACTATATACAAACAATAACAATACCATAACTACCTTCACTCTTATGAGTAGGCTGTTTGAGTACCATAGCGATTCAAATTACATGTTGATCACACTTTTGTGCTGCTGACACAGTGAGCTCCAGGGCCTGTCCCCTGCATAGTTCCACTTCAACTCACACGCTGATCACACTTTCAAGATACACACCATCTATGCGGTCCCCCCAAACCAATGACAAATGAACTAATTTGATGAATTGAATGGACTAACACCATCGCCTACAGATCATCACATTGACATGACCAGATGAAGAAAAGAAACGGGAATGAGACAGTCAGACAGCGGACACGAGGAAGACACTGTGTGGACGACATGGACAACGAAGACGACCAGCTCATCAGAAGGATGGGAACCTGTCGCAGCGTTGCTTCAGGTACACGGAGCAGCCGTCCCTGGGGACGATCGTCGGCATGTACACCGGCTCGTCGCACCCCTCCGTCCTGTCCCGCTTGAAGTCGGCGACGGAGACGAAGAGAGCCAGGAAGAGCACGAGGTGGTTGAGGGCGTACCGCTGGCCGACGCACTGGTGCGCGCCGGCCCCAAAGGCCAAGAAGTTGCGCTTGAACGCCACATCCTCCCTGCGCGCCTCCGAGAAGAACCGCTCCGGGTCGAACGCGTCTGCCTCCGGGAATCCCTGGAAGGACGACTCGTACACCGACGGGAACACGATGGCGCCCTTGGGCACCGTGTACCACTCCGTCAGCTGGAACGACTCGCCCGCGATGTGCGGCACCAGCGTCGCCGGAGGACGGTACCGGACCACCTCGCGCGCCACCGCCTGGGTGTACCTCATCCCCTGGATCTTCTCGGCCGTCATCGGCTCACCGGACTCCGGCGACCAGACCCCGGCCACCTCGGCACGCACGCGGGCGAGCACGTCCGGGTGGGACTCCAGGGCGGACACTGCCCAGCAGAGCGAAGACGTGGACGCGTCCTGCGCGGCGAAGAGGAAGTCGAACAGGAAACCCCCGAGCTCCTCGTCATCGGTGTGCGTCGGCGGCGGCTTCCCTGCCGTGGCGGCCTCGTCTGTCTCCCGCACCGTCTCCTGCATCCAGTAGTCCACGAGGCACTCCGGTTCGCCGCCGGCGCGCATGCGCGCCTTGCTCTGCCGCGCGCAGTCCCCGAGCGTGCGAACCAGCCGCGCCACGGCCAGCCTCGCGCGCCGGAACGCGAACCCGGGCAGGTCCACGGGCATGGCCATGAGGCCGACGTTGAACAGGGCGTAGTCCTTGGCGAACCTCTCCCTCGCCTTCTCGGACAGGTACGGCCCCACGAAGACCGTCTGCGAGGTCTCGAGGTTCATGTCGCGGCACGGCACCCGCAGCGGCATGGCCTCGCCGGTGGCCGCGGTCTGGTCGAGCCACCTGCGGACGTGGGCGAGGATGACGCGCTGCTGGAGCGCGGCGTAGGTGGAGAGCGCGCGGGGGGTGAAGTTGGGCGCGATCCTGCGGCGCAGGTCCTTGTGGTCCTCGCCGAACATGTAGATGAGGTTGTGGTCGCCGAAGAGCTTCTTGCCGAACGGGTGACCGATGAGGTGGAAGGCGTCGGGGCGGACGTTGGCGAAGACGCGGTGGGAGAGGTCGGAGTCACGGATGAAGACGATGAAGCGGCCGATCAGGAAGTCGGCCGCGAGCCCGGCGCCGGACTCCCGCGCGCGCGCCGCCTGCGCGTCCCAGAACCCGGTCGGGTCGCGGACCATGTGCGCGACGCTGCCGAGGAACGGCACGACGAGGGACGGGCCGGGCAGGGGGCCCTTCTTGCGGAGGTACGACAGCTGCTCGAGCAGGAAATAGAGCGCAAGCGCCGCGACCAAGAACGGCGCCGCCGCGCGCAGGTCCAAGAAACCGTGGAACTCCACCATTGCGACCGCTCAATGCTGGCTCTCTGGGGTTACCGTGGAGCTCAAGGCTTAAGCTCTCGCTAACCTGTACACTAACAAAAGCAACACGAGTATTGTTATGGGAATGGACCATGAGAGAAGCCGGCATATTTAAGCCATGCGTGCAAGGAGAGGGAAGGAAGGTTGGGGCGGGCATTGGTGGTCAAAGGCTGGCTTGGCTTGGCTGGCCCTGGGAAAACGAAAGGAGGCCGCCGTGTTGGGCTGGCTGCACTGCACGGGCAGGCTCGGCCGGATTGGCTCATGGCTGCCGCGCCTGCGCCCGCGGTGGAAGAAACGAGGGTGAAGCAACCGGACGACGCTGGGGAAAGCGTGGCCTCGTCTTCTTGTGCCTTGTGGATGGATTGGGTTTATTCACGGAAAAGGGATTGGGAAGTACGTTCCCGGAGGTAGGTGGCGGCGACAGAGATGGACGAGGTCACGAGGACGACGTACACTGGCAGGCTGATATCCGGTTTTTGAAAAGTCCGGCGTTGCCGCCGGAAAGTTTTCCAAAGACTCAACTATGTTTCTACACGAGGATGCGTCTAGACGACACATGGAAATGTGGAATGGAAGTCATATTCGACAAAGGAAAAGACACGGCGTGCAAATGTAACTCAAAAGTCGATTGACGCCAACGAAAAACCTTCCTCTCGTCGGATATTCGAGGTGATCGAGATGGTTAAACTGGACCAAGGCGTAATCCTAGCTCGAAAATCACTCAGAGAAACCCCGAAGACGTTAGGCGTCACTGACGCGCACGGGCATGAAGCAGGGTAGCGTGGGAGCGCGAGGCAGTCACGTTTGGACTTGTCAATGCTCGGCCATGAAGTTTTTTTTTTTTGAAAGCGCAACGGGGGGCAATCGCCCACCTGAACATTTTCCCCACACGGGCGTGGGGGGGGGGGGGGGGGGTTCACACACAGCACGGAAGCATTACAGGGGGAGGAGAGAGGGGTAGCGACACACGCAGAAAACACCTAACGTAAGACGGTCTCGCACCAACACGCAGATCGTCGAGGGGCAGGCGGCGTGGGGCGCGGCACGTCCAAAGCTGAAGATGGTCGGCGACCATGGCGAGGATCCGCGTGGTGGAGAGGAGCTCGCCCTCGAAAACCTTGCGGTTGCGCGCTTTCCAGATTGACCAAAGAACCGCGAGCGACACGGTGTTGACGACGGTCGCGTGCATCGGGGGAAGGCTGGCAGAGAGGTTGCCAAAGAGGCGGACAACGTCATCCCCAATGGGGCGGAACGAAGGCGACAAGCGAGCCCACAGCGGCACAAGACGGGGGCACCTGAAGAACAGGTGCGGCAGGCCTTCAGGGCAGCCTGGACAGAACGGGCAGTGGGGTTGGGCGCAATCCCAAGGCGGAAAAGGTGCGCTCGAGTCCGCGTTTTCCGGTGACGGAGGATCCAGAAGAAGATGCGAACTTTTGGGGGAGCAAAACAATCCCAGTTGGCTTCCTGCAGAGGGACCACACAACCGGAGATGTGCATGGCGCGATAGACCTCGCCCGTCCGGAAGGAGGAGGACCCCCCCACAGAAACTGAACACATGTCATGCGAGCCTGACAGCGTAAGTCGGCGAAGCGAGGCATCCAGGAAGGCCATCTCCGCCGTGGCCTGCTCGGATACGCGGGGCTGAAGAGGAACGCAGGGCTCGCCCTCCCGCAGCGTCACCTCAATCGTGGCGTCAGGGTCGCAGCAATGCGAGTAGGCAGCGGGAAGGGCGGAGGCGAGGGCTCCCAGTGAGGTCCAGGAGTCGTGCCACAGGGAGACTGTCACACCGTCGCCTGGAACCACCGTGGTGAGGGAGCGGTACAGGGGTATGAGTGACCGGAAGTGGCGCCAGGAGGGGGTCGCAGGAGCGGGATCCGGACCAAAATACGAGCGCCGCACCCACCTCGTCCAGGGTGTGTCTCGCCCCGAGAACAGAGAGTGGACCATCTTCAGAAGCAGGCACTTGTTCTGGAGCTCCAAGTCCACGACCTCGAGCCCGCCCTCCGAGCGTAGCCGGCAGACGAAGTCCCACACAACCTGGCAATCACCGCCGGAGCACTCGGCGGCAGCGGCCCAAACCAGCGCGCGGCGCGGCCTATCGATCTTGGCGAGGGTCCGCATCGCGAGTACAAGCTTGCGGCTGGCCTCATTCAGTCGCATCCTAGCTTCTTCGACGTACAAATTGGTGGGAAACAATTCGACACAAGTGTCATACCTACAAATGTTTGCATGGATCTCGTCATCGTCTAAGCTCTCGATCTAGAACTGCATGTCCGGATCGAGAGCTTCTACCCATGACCAAAACTACATTTTTCTAGGAATAAATAATCCTACCGTCGTGAGCTAGTTCTAAAGTTCACTCAACCGGGAAGGAGTCCTTCAAGATCTGCCTAAAAAACAGAAGACGACGGCGTAGAAGCAAGGCACTTGACAGCCCGGCTGAGGAGAAGAAAACACCTTTTTTTTTCTTTTTTGCTAAACACAGTACAACGCAAGCGATCATATACACGCGCACACACTCACCCCTATGAACGCACGCACGCACACCCTACCCCTATGAGCACCTCCGAGAGACCGAGTCGGCGGGTCGAGTCTTGAGATTGACGAAGTCACCACAGGCGCCTCGCTGTCGACGGGAACGTCGCCTCCCACTGAAGAATATTCCGCCTTAAATGAGAAACACCAGCGTCAAACCTGGGGTTTGAACTCTGGTGGGCTGGGGGTACAACCACCCTCCTAACCATCTTGCCACAGGCAAGTTCTCAGAAGAAAACACCTTCGCTGGGCGACGATGGCCTATACTTCCATTATGTCAATCTTTATTACGATGGTAAGAAATGGTGGGGGATGTACCGTAGAGGTCGTGAAACTTGGATACCCTCACGGGGTAGACTGAGGCCCATAGGAGGCCCGATGCGAGGACTTGTTATACGAGAAGAACACGATGCCTCATCAATTTGGAGTACAAAACAAGTTAATATTACTAGTCGAAATTCCTATGATATGATTGTAACCGACCCGGATTGGATCTAGATTAGTCATATCAATCTTTAAACCGGTAGAGCCATTGTTAACCCTAATACCTACAACTGTATGTAAGGCTAGGAGGGGGCGTGCCATAGTTGCATGCACACAACATCATCTCATCTCTCCACACATGAGTTTTATCTTTAACCCTCACCACACCATCACCGTAGTGTGACTGAGACTGCCTCTCAAGATCCTAATTCAGCATAAGAAACAGAAGCAGCCACAAAATAAGAGTAGGGTTTTTATATAATTTTACGAGAGGCTCAAACCTGTATAATCATGTGTGTGAGTGCTACCATCGGGATGTATTAGGCTCATCCCCCCCCCCCCCCCCTCTCTCTATGTATTGTCAGTAAAATCTCTTCACATAACTCGTCGATCCCCATCACAAATAGGGAGTAATCCATCTCCTCGACCATTTTGTGGTAGTAGATTTTTTTTTTGACAGTATTTGTGGTAGTAGATTGACCACAGCTCTCGTATATGTATCATTGGTTAGAACGAATGAGATTCCCTGCATGACTAGGACATTCTGTATGCAATTTTTAAGGTGGATCCTTTGTTTATGAGATTATTTGTTCAGATGCATTCTTGCTCTACATTAATTCTATCCGCGCACTCATGTGGTTCGTAGAATCTATAAGTCAACCACAAGGTGTTATCCTGGGGAGAGATAAACCAAAGAAAGCCAAGTGGATTAAACAAACACACAAGATTCATTATAATTGTTCGAAACAGTCCAGTTGGAAGCTTTTCCGTGCACGGTTCAAATGTTCCAGAAATTTAGTATTTCGTTGAGTTCGTTTTCCTCGCACGCCACATACGATCGAGGAGGTTGATCATGTTCAGTGCTCATCGTCTCAGGCTCTCAGCGCATGCATACGCCGTGCTGCCATGCGTGGCGTCGCCAGCCACACGACAATGCGTGTGCCCGGCCATTAGCCATAGCCCATGGTGCAGCTTTTCGCCGGGAAGAGGAATACTCCGGCAGACGATTGGTCAAACGAGGCGGAGCAGCGCGGCGGCGGCAGCAGTGATGACAGCAATCGCCGTCAGGCTAGCTGGTTGGTTGGTTAAACGGTCGCTGATCCCCACAGTGGCAAATTTGATCTTGGCGCGGGCCGTTGGATTCCGACGGCGACGGTCGTCAGCCACACGACGGCGACGGCGACGGTCGTCAGCCACACGACGGCGACGTTAATCACGTTGAGCATAGGATTCGACTATTCACCGGTCAGTCATGACTCATAAGCCCCGACAGGACGCGCGGTGGCGGGGGCCGGTCCAAAGATGGACGTACTGACGATGTTTGTTTGCGACGGGATAAGCCTGATGTCAGGGTATGTGCGTGCTGAATCTGTCAAAGAACTCCTCGTGTGCTTACCCACAAAAAGGAAGTACCTCTGACTTTGTTAAAAATAATTGCTTACAAACATTCCATATAGCTCAAAGCAAGACGTAAATGTCCACACGAACATGAACTTTACCATTTTTATGTGAAATGGAGTTTGGTGGAGATAGACCGAACGCCGCATGCAGTACAGTGCGCAATATAATTTTTGTAAGGGAAAATAAAACAAACAACAAGTGTTGTCTTGATTCATTTTTGTCACAAAAATAACACTTTTTTTTACCCCTATTTTCATTGATGTGATGGCAGTTACCCCAATTAACTTGATGTTTGGACGTTCGGTATTGGGAGATAAGAGAACATCGTGGCTGCACTTGGTCGAGAAGCTAATGCGGGTTTCATTAAGTGCTGACGCAGACTCTTTTAGATGGAGATTGACAACGAATGGCATGTTTTCTGTTAAATCCTTGTATGCAGATTTCATGAATGGACACACAAGATACTTACGAAAGTATTTGTGGAAATTGAAGATCCCGTTAAAAATCAAAAAAAAAATGGTTTCTCCGTAGAAAAGAGTTGTTAACCAAAGACAATCTAGCAAAACGTAATTGGACAGGATGCAAAAAATGCGTGTTTTGTCATCAAGAGGAGTCCGTCGAACATCTCTTCATTTCATGTCCATTTGCTAGGAACATTTGGAGGCCTATACATTTTACGTTTAGTATATACCCTCCTTCTAGTGTCTCAAATATGTTTGGTAGCTGGTTAAATGGCATAGATAAAATTACCAAGTCATACATTCGTATCGGTGTTGCAGCTTTCCTATGGGCAATATGGAATTGACGTAATGATGTGGTTTTTAACAAAACACAACATGTTCATTATCTGCAGGTCATCCACAAGGCGTTATACTGGATGCACTTGTGGGCATTTCTCCTACCTTCTGGCCAGCGAGGATGTTTGGCTACAGGCTGTGCTCGTTTGACGGCGGTCGTTCGAGCTATCTTCTGCCAACCTTTCGGGTGGCTACATTCTAGAAGGATAAATGTTTAGAGCACCGATTTTTGAGTGGCTTATTTATGTATTCAACTTTAGTGATCCATGAATTGTAATAACGCTATTTGTACTCGTAAACTTGCTGCAATATAAAGGTCGCGTGCATCGTTTCGATGCAGAGGCCAGTGTAGCTCCCCTTTTCTTAAAAAAAAAAAACTTTGAAACGAAGAAAGCACACGGATCTTGTAATGTTAAGTCGAGCCTTTATTTTCCAAATAAATTTTCAGTACGTCCATTCGTAAGGTCAAGATACATCCATTTGACCGTGAATAAACCTGTGGAAATTAACTTACATACGAAAGTATCGCTGTCCTTATGAATTTTCTGAAGTATCTCAGCTCGTAATAGATGGTTGCCTCGCCGCGGCCTGCGTGTTCAGTGACGTTCGTCCCACTGGTCAATTTGTCGTAGACCAGTTCTCAAAAAAAATGTCCTATACCATGTTCGCAGGCTTGCAGTTGACGAAGGACGGTCTCATGGCACGTAAGTACGTTCGTTTGTCAGGCAAATATATCCTCGGAAGAATAGGAGGGTCAGCAGCAACATCACTATCACAGTATCATGTTTCTCCCATGCGCATCAGTCTTTTTTTTAGTGCTCCCATGCGCGTCAGTCAGTCTATGCCTACTTAAAAGGCCGCCCATTAGTCTATGGGCTTTTGCGTGATAGGTTTCGAAATTATCCACACCGAGCGTCGGAGAGAAGCAGGCTCCGAGCGTCCCTGTTGTACTATCGGGCCGGCGCAAGAAGATAGGGAGCTCTCCATTTTTTTGCTCGTTTTTTTTCCTCTTTCTTTTCTATTTTTTCCCTTCCATCTTTTCTTTTTCTTTTTCATGTTTTTATCTTACTGTATATTTTTTATCTCAATTATTTTTAATTTATAATTACATTTATTATTATGTGCCTTAATACTTTTTATTTATAATTTATTTAAACTTAATTTGTACATGGATATTTCGAACTAAATGCATAACTATCTCTAAACAATACGAATGTTCTTTATAAATACATGATTTTTTATTTTTATTTATGTTTTGTATTAAAAACATCCATGTATTCATATAAAACATATATGATTTAAGCGAAATACTTTGATATATTAAAAGAATAATATGTATCAAATAAAATATTTCATCTATGTCACATGGATATGAGATTTTTGGACTAAAACAAAAACCAATTCAACATCAAAAAGGAGTGAGATTCGTTTTGAAAAATTGCTACCTCTCCCAATTGAAGAAACAATATATCATAAACATTTTTAACCAAACAAACTTATTTGAAGAAAATAGTACCAAAAAATATACATAAAGTGGTCATGGTTGTAATAAACATTATAAAGTGGAATGGCTATCAAAAAAGTAAGTGTTCGTTTTTAAGTTTCACCATCCGCGGAAAGTACTCATTTGTCTCAACACATTTTCTTTTGAACGGTATGTAAAATATGTTTTAATTCACCGTTCACGAAAAATTGTTCCTTATCTTTTGTGTTTCTTGATATGTGTTGTATTTGGAATTGGGCTTTTCAGTTACATTATGCTGCACCATATTCAATAATTTGTTTTAACTTTTCATTTCATGACTATTTACTATTTAGTGGTGCTACAAACCGTTTAGTAGTAACGTGGCAGCATCACAAGGTGCTCAGTCGGACCCCTCTCCTTACACCTTCTCCGTAACATGGATTCATGTAAGTGTTAAGGTTCGGTTGTGTTCATAACTTTTTTGATTTGTTGCTGGGTAGTGTGTGTTTGCCCATCAAATTAACTTAACGGCTATTCTCAAGTGTAACTGAGTCACGAGTTGTGGTTCAGTCGATGCAACTAAGAGCATCTCCAGTCGGGGCGCCCAAATGGCCGCCCAAGGGCCTGTCCGGAAGGCCCGGCGCATTTGGGCGCCCTGACTCCCCACTCGCGCCGCCCAAACAACATTTCTAAAATTCGAACTTAGGCAAATTTCATTCAAATTTTAGTAACTTTTACATATTTGAACGAAATTTAAAAAACTAAACCTAATTCTACTGGTAGCGGCTCTTGAAGGCCCAGTAGGGGTCCTCCTTCTCCTTCTTCACGCCGCTGGTTCCTGCGCCACCGTCGTCCTCCTTCTTGACGTGGCTAGGGCCAGGGGCGTCGCCGGTGAGGTCGACGAATGGCACGCCAGTTTCCTGGGCGTGCATGTATGCCGACCAGGCTCAGGCGCTCTGCGCGTCCATGGGCGGCACGTCGTTGAGCGACGCGGCCTCCGCCTGCCGGAGGAGCTCCTCCTCGTCGTGGGCCTCATGCGCCGCCTTCAGCTCGGCGACGCCGCCTGCGTCGTCCCCGGCTCCGCCTTGACCTTCATCGGCTCCGGCTTTGGCGTGAGGAGCCCGGCGGCGTGGGAGCGGGAGGAGGAAGACGACGCCCGTGATGAGGACGCCCGCGCCGATGACGCCGTCGAGCGCGAGGAAGATGGCGACGCAAGCCGCGGCGCCCACACGTGCGCTGGCGGCGCCGGAGGAGGAGGCGGCGCGTAGTAGTACGGCGTCGCGGGCCACTCCAGCAGGGAGCCGCCGGCGGCGATGTGATCCATGACGTTCTGGAGCGTGCGGTGCGGCACGCTCCAGAACGCCTCACGCCCGGCGGCGTTCTTGTCTCTGGGCACCGGGCCGGGGCCCTCCCACATGTTCATCTCCTCGTCGTAGAGGCGCCTGAACGCCTCCTTGTAGCGGGGGGCGCTGCCCGGGTCCTCCGGGTTCCAGCGCGGATCGTCGCGCTCCTCCGGCGTCAGCTCACGCCAGTAGTGCGTGACCTGCGCGGCGGGGAAGTCCTTGTTGGCACACGTGAGCGGCTTCGCCACTAGGATGCCGTGCACGGAGATCCCGTACCGATGCCCGACGCGCATGTCGGGCGGCACGGGGTACCCGTTCTCCGCGAGCACCTCCGACTGCTCGCGGAGAAGGGTGCGCGGCGCGAAGCCGTTTGCCGCAGGTCCACCTGTGTGTCGCCAGTTCCCGGCCATCTCTTTGCGCGGCGGCGGTGTTTGCGGTGGGCAGAGAAAGAGGCGGAGGGAGAAAGATCGGTGACAGCTGGTGCGGCGAGTGGGCGCGGACCATGGCCTTTTATTGCCGCCGAGAGCGGTGGCCGCATTTACGCCGTCGCCTCGAAAAGGCGCGCCGTGCATTCACTCTGGCGAGCAGTCGAGGCGACGGCTCACTGCCGTCTGCGCCGGGCAGTGAAACCGAGGCGTCACGCGCCTTTGACGACGACCGCCGCTTCGCCGCTTCGTGTCTCACTGCCAGGCGTGGCCCGCGCGTCGGGGTGGCAGTTTCGTTGTATCCGGGGCTGCCCCAAGCCTCACCAAGTTAGGGCGTGGGCTGGGCGTGCCGGACACAAAACTGGACCACGCCGGACCAAAATCAAATTTGGACGGCGTGAGTGGGGAAAAAAAGTATCCGACACGCACCAAAAGCCTTTGGGCGGCCATTTGGACGCCCACTGGAGATGCTCTAAAGGTTGCAGTTGAGACACAAGAGTTGCAGATTCCCTCGAGACATGAGTTACAGTTAAAACTCGATGCAGCTGAGACGCGAGTTGGAGTTGATGCACGATGTAGATGTACGTACTACATAGTTCAGTTGATGTGGTGGAGACTGGGGGTGTGTTCTTCAAACGATATATTTTTTAATAAAGAAAAATATTTGTCTTTTCATTGATATACTATAGAAGAATAGAATTGGTCAGATTATGAGTGAAACCGGACACAAACAGATGTAGTTGAGACACGGAGACCTTGTTTACTCGCTTCTACGGAGTACATAGGCATTTGTTCAAAAATGTTCGTCCTCTTGGGCTAGCTGACGATAAGAACCCGCCATACCAACACAACACAGCCTGATACCGGTAATGTACGCGTCACCCAAATCTGCGTGATGGGCAGTGTAACTTGGAGCGGCGGGCAGGCGCACATGCACATGATCCAGATGAACATGCCTATCCATTGCATCAAAAGGAAGGCACCTCCTCCTCGCTGTCACTGCGTTTTAAAAATCCTGTGATGAAACAGCAAGGAATGAGATCCCCTGCATCTGCATGTTCGCTTCACGGCCCGCCCAATTGCTCTGCATGGACAACAGTAATACCACCAAACCTGCAGCTTAATTGCACAGTTGCAGTAAGTCACACGCGAAGGTTAACAAAGCTCCACAAGGTTGGTCGGTCGAATGCACGAAAAAGTTACCAAAAGCAACAAAAAACAAGAACAGATAAAAGTAGCTCGAGATCGGTACAGAAAGCATGCATTTTGATTGATCAGATACAAAGCGAGACCAGCCTTGGCAGACAGAACACTCCACCCCAACCAATCTGAAATTACACAACTCTTAGCTACAACCTTCGCCCAAAATGCCGGGATAAAAATTACGAATCAGGGGGGAGTAGAGAAGAATCAGGAGCTACCACCAGCAGCAGCATAGCAGATGATGCAAGAATGAACAAACAAGCAAATCATACATACGTACATCACGCCCCAAAGAATGGCAAACCCAAGCAAAGCACCAAATCCTAATCAACAACGACAGCAGCAGCAAGAAGAACAGCGACAACACTTGGTTGTCCTGAGGCCGACGCCTCCGCTCCGCTCCACTAGCGGCCGGATCTCGATCGATCACGAGGGCGCCGCGGTCCCCTCGCTGGGGATGAAGCCGTTGTCGCTGCGGGCCAAGTGGGCGTCCGGTGCCGCCGGGGGTTCCGCGTTCTTGAGGCTCTGCTGCTGTAGATTTGCCTCAGCCTCTCTATCTCCGTCTTCAGTGCCTCCTGATGAGCTGAGCAAGGCAGTTGAATTTCGACGGTGAGAATTGCGGTGCTAGCTAAGTAAGGATAAGTAATAAGTGCGAGAGGTGGGTGTCAATGGCGGTCACCATCTTTGAAGATCTTGTCCTGCGCGAGCGCCGCGATGCGCTGCTTTAGGTGGCTGTTCCCCAGCGTCAGCAGCGAGCGTTGGTGGTCGAGGAACGCCACGCGCGGGACAAGGACGACACCTCGGTCTGCTCGGGAGCATGCAATTCGAGGTTAAATTGACGGCGTCCATGGCCAAATTAAGCTCGAAATTAAGCATAATTATACGCACCTGGGCGACGTGACGCTGCGCTCTAGCTCCGAGATGTACTGCAGCTTGCGCACGCGCGACCGCTGCGCCGACTGCCGTTCGCCAGGATCCTGCGATGGTGACGACAATGGCGCTGAGAAATTGGGGAATTCTGCCTCTCTGAGGTGCATTGTCGTAATTCTGAGAGGAGGAGCAGAGGAGGTAAAAAAAGGTCACCTCTTGACCCGCTTGGGGTCGACTCTGGAGGGCGAGGACGGCTGTCTGCCGTCGCCGTTGCAGTCGCTCTGTGCCTCCTCGGTGTCGCCCTTGTCGTCGTTGATGCTGTTGTGATCGGACGGCGACGACGCGCTCCCGGCCTGCTTGTGCTGCGGCGGCAGGTCGTCCGAGAACATGGACATGAGCTGGTCGTCGTCCAGGCGGTCGAACTCGCTTGCCCCGACGACGCCGGCATTGTTGTCGTCGAGGAAGGCGACGGAGTCGCTCATGGTGCGGCGGTGCGCGCCGCGCTTGGCGGCCGAGAAGTCGAGGAACTCGTCGACCCACGACGGCTGCTGCTGCGCCCCGTTGGCGTCCGACGGCGGCGGCGGCGGGAGCGGCGGCATTGGCGCGGCGAGGAACGCGCCCATGGAGGGCTGCGCTGGTGAAGGTGGTGGCGGGCGTGGTGGTGCCCGCCCCCGAACTCCGGCCAGGCCGGCGCCATGGTGGGGATCTTGGGCGGCAGCTGCGCCATGGCCGGAACCCGCGCGCGCGCCCGATTCCAATCAACCGACGCAACGGGAGCGCGCGATCGACGCCCAAACCTTTGCAGCGCCGGGGACACGAGCGGTAATGTAGCTTGCTTGCTTGGGGCCGGCCGTGCCCAAACGAGCCGTCCTCGTTTTAGCTCACGTTTCTATTCCTGGCGCCGCCGCCGGCCACCGCCGCCGCGCGAACTGTGGCCACTAAGCTAAATCGGGCAACGGGAGAGAGAGAGAGAGAGAGAGAGAGAGAGAGAGAGGACTCGAATTGTGGTTTGTGCAAAGAGAGAAATAGAAAGCAGAGATGGGGGCCGAGGTCACATGACAAGAGGAGAGACACAGCTAGCAACAGCTTGCAGTTACAAGTGAAGTGGCGGGAGCTGAGGGGAGAGGATGTTGCGTGGGATAGGCCCATAGGGTCCATTGGTGGACTAGAGCACTGACATGTGGGCCTCCATGTTTTTCTCTTGTGAATAATGAGTCTCCATGTTTTCAAATCTAATTCGTGCTCTCAAAGCACCCAAAGACAGTAAAATAAGTCTCCGTTCTGCCGTTCCATTAAATAGAAAAAGAATGTTATGGAATCACAAAACATCAAATAAAAACTCGTCAAAAAGCTACACGGCAGTCTGTACGCCTCTCGGATCCTATGTGTGGGAATATGCCCGTTGCGCCACCTCCTCATGGACCAAAGCTGACACAACCATCGTACGAGGGGAATATCCTCCTGCCTGCTCCTTCCAAGCACACCACATTGCATAGATGAAAACACACCACTTGTCGCTTTTCGCCGATCATTTTGAATGGTCGCGATGGTGTCCTCCCACCACTTGTTAATGGTACAGGTGGAGAGGC